>JAAEAF010003964.1:0-19411 GCA_011037195.1 Triatoma infestans
ATCATAGTTGACGACAGCTATAAACAAGCCTTTGATCCCTTTTACAGAATAGTCCCATCCTGCAATTGCCTAACTTCGAGAAACCCTTTATCCTCACCACAGACGCCTCCAATTATGCTATCGGAGCAGTCCTATCCCAGAACATAGACGGAAAAGACCTCCCTATTTCCTTTGCCTCTCGCACACTAAACAGACAGGAGGAAAACTATTCCACTATAGAAAAAGAACTACTGGCCATAGTTTGGGCCTGCAAACACTTTAGACCATACATCTACGGACGTAAATTCACTATACAGACTGACCATAAACCACTACAATGGCTACACAATCTCAAAGAGCCAAATTCTAAGCTCATACGATGGAAACTACAACTGGCAGACTTTGACTTCGACGTCAAGTACGTACAGGGAAAAACTAACGTAGTAGCAGACGCACTATCACGAAACCCACCAGAGGAACAAAACCTAAACGCCGTGGAGACATCTCCAAATCCCGAAGAAATCCTAAACGAATTCCTTTCCGCCCCTTCACCTGAAACCAGCGACGAAATCCTAGAAGACCTAGCACGAGCTTAAACATTACTGACGAAGACGAGAATGAGAGCTTACAAACGCAACACTCCCAAGAATCCTCTAACAGTCAAATCAAAATAATAGACGACAAGACCCGTTGCATCAACGTAGAAAAATTTCAAATTGTCCTGACCCGCGGTAACCCCAAGACGAAAGTCCCAATTGACAGACCTTTCAACAAAACTAGGTACAACTGGTACACTAGGTACCCATACTCTAACGACATAGACGAATACTGCCTAGAATACTTACAACCGAATCATACGTACGGCGTCCTGTGCTCGCCTCCTATAGAAAACTCCATTGACGAAAACAGATATACGACCAAATCTTTGTTCACCTGTCCAATATAATAAAAGACAAATTCCCAACAGTCAAACTCAAACGCTACTACACCAAAAGACTAGACATAACAGACTCCTCGGAACAAGAAGAAACTATTCAAAATTATCATGTCGGCAAAACCGCACACCGTGGTATACACGAAGTGTACAGAACCCTAACCAAACGTTACTACTGGCCCAAAATGCTCGAACAGATAACAAAAGTAATCAACAACTGTTCTCTTTGTAAGGAAGTAAAATACGAGCGTAGACCGATACGACAAATTTATGAAATTACCCCTACTCCTTCCAAACCTTTCGAGAGACTACAAGGAGACATACTACACTACAACGGGAAGCAAATCTTTACACTCATCGACTGTTTCTCCAAAAAACTATACGGTTATCTAATTAGAACCTCCTCTGCCCACGAAATCGTCACTTCTTTAGAATACTATCTAAGTCTATTCCCTTGCCCTAAGACAATTCAATTTGACAACGGAACAGATTTAAAAACGGACTAGTTGAAAACTTTCTAAAATACAATAACATAGACACCCACTTTACTACCCCAAACCATTCAGACTCCAACGGACTAATAAACCGAGCCCATTCAACACTAATTGAAATTCTAAATATAATCAAACACGGAAAAGACTACACCCTCAACAAAATTCTAAGACTAGGACTAATAGCCTATAACAACGCCATAGTTTCTAACCTCAAAATGACACCAAACGACATCACCTTCGGCATACAAACTACCACTTATGCACAAGACCTGGTTCTAGAACAGAAAGTTAAAGAATACCATGAAGATAGGGAATTGGTAGCCCGCGCTATTAAGGAAATTATCGAGAAAGAAAAAGAAACACGGACTAACAGACTAAATCAGACCAGAGAAAATATCGAAATTCCGGAAGGCGAAGTTTACATACGAGACAAACAATACGGCAAAGCCAAGCCGAAGTTTAAAAGGGGAAATTATTCTCAGAAAACTAAATTAGTAACCACACAAAGGAAATCCTTTAAAGTGCATCCTAATCTCTTAAAAAGACCTAGAAAGTTTACACAACAAACTCTTCCTGTTACAGATAAGAACAATGACTCACGCATCCTGCATGCTGACGGCAATAATACAAACACTACAACTGCTGACGGCGGGGAATGTAGCTACAAGCCTACAGATAACAGATCTGACTCAGGGCCCGGGAATTCTAGCCGTGGCACTTAACCCAGTTTACGTCATAGACAGATACTATACTTTTATACACGTTACTGACGTACAACTAATAGACATTGAATTAGATAAAATTTATCACATTATTGGCACGACTTATCAGCACAACCGGACAGCACAGATAAAATCACTCTTTAAATATTATCACTATCTTCGTAACAAACTAGACCATTTGACAGTTAATAAATCTCGGCCTAAAAAAAGGACTCATTAACGGCCTAGGCAAAGCCATTTCCTGGTTAACCGGAAATATGGACAGTGACGACAAGGAACGATACGACAAGGTTATCAACACTATTGAACGAAACAGTTTTCACCTCCAAAATAACCTAAAAACCCAAATGGCAATAAACAAGCGAGTAATTGAAGAATTCAATCACAATATACAAATTTACGAACTAACAATGACAAAATGACAACCTTCTTCTCCAACCCTATAATTAGCCAAGTCGAACTAAATCAGCAATTCAATTCGATCCTCTTGAACCTGGTCCTTATCGCCAACCATATTGACGACATGGAAACCTCTCTGGATTTCTGTAAATTAAACACCATCTCTCTCAAAGATCTCGAGTCATTACAAAAATCCCACAATATAACGTTCGTAACAGCAGACATCGAGGCACTTTGGCAATTAAGCAAGGTGCACTGCTCAATAAAAACCTGGACTATCTACTACTTCATTAGCGTTCCCCTAAAAACCTCTTCCTTCGAAACGTACTTCCTCTTATCCTACCCTGTAGAAAAAGACAACCACCTTATGACAATGCACGTCCATCCACCTTTGGTCCTACACCTCCAAGATGAGTTATTTACAGCCACCTGTGAGGATATCAACGGTGCAATGTACTGCCACAACAAGACCAGCGTCCAGGACGACTGTATTCGACAAATTATAACCAACATCAACCTCTCAGCCTGCAAGACAGTCTACACGTCAAGCGCGCCCTTTATTAAGTATATCCCTCTTGTAGACCACTTCCTAACGTTCAGGACTAACAGGATCGTGGTAAGCAAAGACAACCGTAACGACACCATATTCCTAACTAACACCAGCCTTGTAAAATTATCTAAGGACGAAACCCTACTGGACAGTAAAGCCATTCCTGTATATAAAGACTCAAAAAGCATATTGACTTCTGCACAAGTATTCGCTCATACCAGCACGAACATATCCTTTGAGGATCTGCACAAAATCAACCTCCGAATGGAACCGCTGGAACACCTGGAGGAGATACCCAGCAGTTCCGCAACTATCTACTACTACAGCATAATGGCGATAGCCCTCCTATTATTACTATGTTCCTCATGTTTTTACTATGTCTATAGAAGGAAACTGAATCCACAGCAAGGTGGAACCCAGCCACAAACCATACCTCTACAGCAAGCACCAACCTCTGCCTACCCCGGACTCTCATGCCATTTGTCGCAGGAGCTCCAAACTTAAGGAGGGAGGAGTTATGACGCATCCATAGGAAAAGTACCAATGCCGAGTCAGCAGAGGCTGATTTCATATAAATACAGCCACCGACCAGCAGGCAGGCAGTTCTCAGCTCACCACCAGACCGTTCGCATCTAAGTTCTTACTTCCAGTGCATTATATTATTGTGTTGAACTATTAGAGTAACTTGTGTATTGTCTTTAAATTATAATTGTAACTTCATATTAAATAAATCTTTTTAAAAAGAGGCTTCCGGGTTCTTGTGACTTAACTTCGGATAAGAGGCTATTTGCAGGTACGTTTTTGTATGTAATACTTTGTATATTAACTATGTCTTCAAGTTTTGGTAAAATATATTCATAAAGATGACGCCATTTCATTGAAAGTATATTCCAAAATCTCTGGCCGCTCACTGGTTCAATATCCGTTTTACCGCTGGATATATTGCTAATTGATAAGAAATATCAAATTAGATTTAGTTTTGCAAAAGTTATTAAATTTGTTTAAAAGATGCTGTAACAAATCTAGCAATTCTATTAATTTTAATAAAATGTAAAAATGTGATTATTATACGTATTATACACACTCACCGGCCAAAAATTCCGGCCGCTTAAAAAATTACATTAAATAAATAATATAATATTGTCTGGTCTGTTTTCACCAGAAAAACGCTTGTTTTGGCAATTAATAGTTAACATTTTTAGAATAAATTGGACTTTGTACATTACACCATTACATGTATGGTATTAAAAAATTAAATAAATAAAAAATTTTTACTATATTATGTTCATTTATTATCAATTCGTTTAGTTTTATTCCGTTCACATTGAATTTTATTTGCTTTAGCTTGTCCCTTGGACAAAGAAAATTAAAATTAAAAATTCGAATTTCAAAATGCGCCTATGTGCCGAGGATGTGGCACGTGCTGTAGAACTTATGTGATGTCTGCCTCCATCAGATATGCAGCCATTGTTATTGGTGTTCCCTACCAAACTCTGCGAGTTGCAGTGCAGCGTTACAGAGTAACAGGCTCATACTCAAGAAGGCAAGGCTCAGGCGTCCAAGGGCTACTGTACTGCGGGACGACCGCTTTTTGACACTGACAGTTTTACGAAATCGTCATCTGAGCTGTTGAAGTAGTTCATCGCCTCCAAGAAGTTCGAAGTGTTCAAATTTCTGAAAGAATAGCTCGAAGGAGATTGAATGAGCAAGGTTTGATGGTATTTCGCCCCCAAAAGAGGGCCAAAACAAACAACAAAGAAACACCAAATTTCTCGCCTTGAGTTTGTTCGGCAATACATCAATTGGTCTATCGAGCAGTGGGCTTGTGTATAGTTAACTGTCCAGTACCGATTTGCCTTAAAGGCACCAGACGGCCGTGAAAGAGTATGGAGGAGAAGAGATTGGAGATTTGTACAATGCAATTTTGTGCTCACTAGGCCTTTTGCCGAGGCTCTCTGATGGTTTACAAAGACGTACGGAGTTAGTGATCGTTCAAGGAAATTCCATGACTGCTGCTCAGTATTTGGCGGATATATTGCAAGCACATCATGCTGGAGACAGGTGAGGAGTTTGTGCTAATGCACGATAACGCTCGTCCACATACAGCTCACATAGTGCAGGCCTTTCTTAATAACCATAATATTGACTTCCTAAACTAGCCTGTCCGTTCCCCTGATTTAAAGCACACATACCATCTGTGGAAGACGTATCATGCTTGGAAGATGGATAAGAGAATCCTTCCTGGGATGCATCGGGAGCCAGAATGGGCACTTTAAGGCGAATGGGCTCTAATATCATATAACGAAATTTTCCCCTTGATTCAGAGCTGTGCCGAGATGCCTAGAAGTGTGATAAATGCAAGAGGAGGTAATAGTGGGTGTTAGCTCCATCCCACTAAAAAATGATGTAAAATTTAAAAAAAAAACAGGTAAATTAAATTTTCAAGTTTCACTTTTAATTAATTATTTCAAATGTCCTATGTAATCCTATTTATTTGTTTTATTTTGAAAATCAGTTAACCTATGAACGTTGTGAACTATAATAGTAAATTTTTCAAGTGGTTGGATTTTTTTTGCATGGTGCATAGCAGTTTCCTATGAAGAAAATCTATTTTATAGTATTACGTAGTAAGAGAAACTTCAAACTCAAAACAAATAGAAATAATGAACTCGAACTTGGTGTACAAAGCGAAAGAGGGTGATATATATATATGAGAGAAAAAGAAGAAAAGTTTAGAGTGTACAAACAGTGATAAAATTAGATCTGGATTTAACGCTGAGTAAACTGGATGAAGAATCTAATAAAAGCACATATCATCATCGATATAAAGAGAAATGTAAACAATTGAAAAAAGTAAGTTTTTTTTTTTAATAAAATTCTCAGTTAGTTAACTTCTACTTAAATTGAAACCCCTCATTTTTTTTTTTTTTTTTATCTATTTTTATTTACTTTTAACGCCATGATGGAAGATTTAGAATAGAATCTCTGTAAAAATTTTAATAAAGTCAGAAAAAGATTTTTTATAACAGTGGTTTTTGTTATCATTTTTATTCAGAAATTGCTTAATTTAACTTAATAAACGATGGGCTTCAGTTCTTTTTATTTCTTGATAAGTTTTATAAATAAACTTTGATTAGTGTTTTTTTTAATGGAGTTGACTAATTTAAGGAGATTCTGAATCATGACTTCGCAGCCTAAAGTTAGGATAGAGATGATTTTAGGCTAACATCTTAAAATAACAGCTTTTTTTGCGACCACTGGTGAAAGTACGTTCTAGCATAGGAATTGAGTATCGTTTAGGATATCGTACGTACAACGAATATGGCCACACAATACAATTTCTATTGTATCCTAGCGTCTTTTGTTATTTAAAAATAAATTTCTTCAAATGTCTAAAGATTGCGTGGAACCCCATGTTTCCAGTTGATACTATCGCCAGCTTTTCTGTCTACACACTTCCCAGCCTTTACATCCTTCATGATCATATCAATCTGGATGCCATAGTGACATCTGTAAAAAACAGTTTTACTTCAATGGCATCACAACTAACTATAGCTTTCTAATTACCCCCCCAAAATACTGCAACGACACCTTGGTACCCAGTGTTTGCAGTCAGAACTTTTCATTGCCAAAATATTTATGCATTTCAATGCTAATTGAACCAAAGTGAAACTTTATTCTTCATCTAGTTATATTTTAGATATGAAAACCAACTTCCAAAATTTTAGTGATTTTAAAAATCATTTAAAATTGAAATTAAACAATATTGATTTGCCAATACTTTATTTCTTCCATGATTCAGAAGTCAGTATTAGATTAGGCCTATTATAAAAGTGGTTTTCAAAAGAAATCGTTTGATTTTTTTAATTATTCCTACTTTTATTAAAAATATTGTCAGTAGTATTTATGATAAGCCAAGCTTATGTTCTGAAAAAGCTAAGGCGGCTTACAAAATTGGCATATTGCAAGAAAGTCGATTAAACTTCAACTTTCTTAGATCGAGAGTTCCTTCTCATATATATGATCATTATTTTAAGTGAATGTTTAGAAATCTTCGAATAGTTTCATGATTGTCTGGCTGGTTGTTCGGGAATCATTGGCGAGTGTTCTTTTTTTTTTTTTTTGGTAGATTCATCGGAACATATCAAAGAGATAACCCTATATAATTACTAGACTTCTGTTGGATTCGGCATAGGATAAAACACATTAGTATCAAATCAGCATAAAATTTATTTATTAGAATTTCTAAGGGAGAGCGAGAATTTTTTATTGCGATATTCAAAAAACTGCCGTGCGATAAAGCGAGCCAAGGAGTTTTGTTGGGCAATGCTGTAGTGGCCCAACACTCGTAGACTTTCCCACCATTTTGCTTACTCGTAGAGTTTCCCACCATGTTGCAGATTCTACTTAATATATTGTAACGCAGCCAGTGGTGCCATCTAGGGGAGGAAGTAGGAACCTCAAGTTCTCTTAGTGGCCGCTAGGAAGCGCTGGCGACGCGCTCTAGTTCTTTCTGAAAGGAATGAGAAGATTCTCCACCAGCATAAATAGTGGGACCGCATAGAGTTGAGAGAGTTTTCTAGTTATAAACGAAGTGTACGTTTGTGGAAAGTGTAAATTCCAAAAAAGTGAACAAAGTGAACTTTTGTGGTTTAAACTGTGAAGTAATTATTATTAAGTAGTGTATTTTGTAATTTATTGTGTATAACAATAAATTGGTGTTTTCTTTGTTGAAGTTTATTTTTGAAGAGTATTAGAGTATCTATACGAACCCACTTAAAACTAGTTGCAGTAGCTAGTTTAGAGGGAAAAACGTTACAATATATATACACTAATATGCAGTAAATTATGTTGTTCTTAAAAAACTTTGCAAGAGTACACAGAAGATAGACACAAGAGAAAATACTCCATCATGATACACAATCACAACCCCCTGAAATACAACAAACTCTAAACAAATGTCCACAGAACAAACAAAAATATGAAAAAGCAGGAAACGATTTTCGATTTGCAAGGGTTAGTCAATAAAATAAACTAATGCTGAAGTGCATAAATAAGCGGATTACAACAAAAGTAATTTTTCCAGCAAATGTAATACAAAGTCGAAGGTGCTAATTCACATATACCATTTTTATTATCTTCAAACATGTAGAGGAATAGACGTTTCTGATGATTATAAATTGAAATACTGAGTTTCAGCTTTGTTACAGTTTTCTGGTACCCCGTATGGGAAACAAACTGATAAAGGAAGTATTTAATAAATATTATGCAAACCATCTGTTGGGCAGCATTTAGATGATATTCTCCTTTGACAGATCATTATATGTTAATCTATTTTATATATTAGTAACCAAACCCTTTTTTTGATCCCATTTCCTTCTGATATCATACAAAATTTCAAATTAAACTTTTTTCCCAATGTTAATTTTTGCCCAATACTTTTTCGTTTTTATGCTAATGAAAACAAACTGACAAATTTATGTCAAAAATGTTTCTGAATTTAATGAGCCAAATATTGCAAAGCTTGTCAAATAATTGCACAACCCTAAATGGACAAAAAATTACTAAAGAGTTTGAAGTCACAACATAATTTGGGGGAGGGGGGGTGCATCGATAGCTTTGGTCATTAGCGCCCCATATTCATTATATCTTTCCAATCTGTGGCCACTCGAGCTGGGATGACACCAGTACCTTATTTGGCAGCCACCCACAATACTTTGCCCAGCAAACTAGGATGGAGCCATTGGTTTTTATCCTAAAAGATGTATAATACCAAGATCACATAACCGGTAAACAACGAAATTTAGTTGAATTTGCTATAAAAAAAAGGGGGGTAAACTTAATGACTGAATTTTTTAATCTTTCAGTTTGAATTTTTCTTTGACAAATATCATGGGGTTCCCTAAACCAATGCATGCAGCAATGAATGTCACTATAACCTCCAAAAGCAAAATTAAAATTATTCCAAATGAGCTACATAAACTCCACATACTGCTCAATTCCACTTTGTTATTCCAAGTGTTATCATTTTTCTCCAATTGAAGTCATTCACTGCCGTTTGAAATAGTCTCCTTGTAACTAACTTTTTCTGTTTTTTTTTGGTATTTCAGAAGGAAAATGCAAATTTAACTGACACTATTACAAGCGTAAGAAAAAGTGAAAACAATGTAATGTGCTTTTTAAAAGGTTTTTAATTTTTCACCTTTCACTTTGCAAAAATGTTAAATGAGTATAATAAGACTAGGCATAAAAAATTTAAACAATTTGCATAATGTTAAAGAACCTTTTAAGACTCATTTTATCAGGATTAAGTTAGAAATTATGTCTAAAGAACTTAGGCACTTAATTTTACCTTATATAGAAGTTTTATAAAGTATAAATTTAACTGTAAATATAATAAAGAAAAAGTTGAGAATTTGTGATAAAAATAGAAAAATTAAAAATCTGGTGTGAAACACTCACACAACTTTCTCTTACTCCAGTTCTCAAAATTATAATTGACAAATTTTATAGTTTGTATACTAAATTTAATGAAATTCGTCGAAAACTGAAAAAACTGTTTAGTAAAAGCGCACTTCCGGTTTACTATTTCCTTGAAACTCGTAATTTTGGTCATATATTTATTTTTAATTAAGTTTGTTTAGATGATAAAATTGTACAATCAAGTATGATAGCACTTTAGGGAAAAACTAGCCCTACCCCTCCCCAAAAGTACCCTTAAATGAATTTTCCTAGAGAAATGTTTTAAACTAAAGTTGTTGATCTTTGTACGCTTCGTTTATATACGAAGTTTCCAGAAAATCGACGGAAGCATTTTTGAGAAAATTGCGAAAAAGTGAAAAAATCTTTTAGTAAAGTGGTAAAGTAAACTAACTTCCGGTTATCCGATTTTTTCAAACTTGAAATTTCAACAACATATTCAATTTTAATTAACATTATTTAGATGGCAGAATTGTCTAATAAACTAAAATAGCACTTTAGATAAAAACATAATCCCACCCCTCCTGCAAAAGTGCCCTTAAATGAATTTTCCCAGAGAAACATTTCAAATAAAAGTTGTAGCTCTTTCTATGTGAGGTTGATATACCAAGTTTGAAGAAAATCGTCTGAGCCATTTTTGAGATAGATGCAAAAAAGTAAAAAAAACAACAAGTAAAGTGGTACTTTCGGTTGAGGAATTTTGACAGATGACCCACTGTCAGATGCCATGGTGATATCAAGTTTCAACTTTCTACGGTTTTTCGTTTTTGAGCTATGCTATTCACATATACACACACACACATACACACAAACACAAAATTTAAATGTGCCTCTAGTAAAATTAATAATTTGTCTATTCTACAAACATTTAGTAAACCAGATGGTAGTTTCACTCAAGGTTCAGCAGACACTCTGGAATTAGTCTTCAATTCAAAAGTTGTAGCAGATGATACAACTTTTGAGAATGATACGCATAGAAATACTCTCCTTATTGCCTCTCAACCAATTCACAAATAGGACGATCTCCTATTCACATCTTATGAAATTTCAAATGTACTGAGAACTATGAATCCTAGCAAGTGTCCAGGTGCAGACGGTATCACTAGTGAAATACTCAAGGCAGTTTTCGATGTAATTCCTTCTAGTTTTACCTATATATTAATAAATGTCTCATAAGTAACGAATTCCCCAGTATTTGGAAAAAAATCTGAGGTTCTGCTAATTATGAAGCCTGGAAAAGATATACAGCTAACGCCAGCCAGATATAGGCCTATAAGCTCGCTCCCTGTAGCTGGGAAACTGCTGGAAAAATTATTAATCAACAGGATCATGCATCATATGGAAGTAAATGATAAACTCAGTGCCAATCAGTTCGGATTCAGGGCTCAGAGTAGCACAACACATTGCTTATTGAAAGTAAATAAGTTTATAAAAGATAACTTGAACATGAAAAAGGAAATCTTATTAATCTCGCTCGATATTCAGGGAGCGTTTGACTCAGCCTGGTGGCCGGAAATCTTAAAGCAACTAAGAAAAAAAGATTATCCAAAAAACTTATATAATTTGACCAAAAGCTATTTTTCAGCGTTATGCTAAAATATCTGCTTATAGAGACAACATTGAACGCCAAGTAAGCAGAGGTGCCCGCAGGGATCAAGTTGCGGTCCTGGATTTTGAACATATTTTATAACTCTGTCTTATGCTTGAATTATCCAGAAGGGGTGCAGGCATTAGCGTTTGCTGACGATCTTCTTTTGATGGTAACGGTTAAGGATGGCTATAGACTGGAATCTAGAGCAAATATTAGTTTGTATGCGCTCCAAGAATGGGCTAATACTACTAAAATAAAATTCAGTACTCCAAAATGTAAATACCTGCATATAACGAGACGTAGACAAGCAGGTTGGAGGTTGGATGGTAGTCCAACTATTTACTTCATGTCTAGAATGATTAGTTCAGTTGATGAAATTAAATTTTTGGGAATCACCTTCGACAGACACTATAATTAGAAACCACAAATAGAGTATATATGCAACAGAGCAATGCTACTAACAAATATGCTTACTAAAATTGCCCGTGTTAAATGGGGTTTCAAAAACGAAGCGATTAAAATTATCTATGGAGGAGTCATTGTGCCAGCTTTGACTTATGGCTGCCCGGTCTGGAAGGAAGACAAATAAAAATAGAGTTAAATTAAACCAAATTCACGGACTTATTTTGATACGCGTCATTCGAGGCTATAGGACGATCTCCTACGAGGCCGCATGCGTAATTGGTAAAATTACCCCAATTGTACTGAAAATTGAAGAAATGTCAAATATCTTTGAAGTGAAAAACCTTTCGGATCTAGTTCACATTGATTTACCAATAGGTAGGAAATACTGGCTACATCCCGCTCTCCTTCCTGAGATCACTCAACCTGTTGCTAAAGTAGATGTTAGTGAAATTTACACTGACGGAAGTAAGGATGGTGATTCAGTTGGATGTGTATGGGCTCTTTTTGCTAAAGGTCGGATGGTGCACTCATCTAAGCTAAGAATATCTTCAAACTGCTCAAACAATCAGGCACAAGCTTTTACAGTACTAAAAGCTCTCGAGATATCTACAATAATTTCTTACCATTTCCCAACAGTAAAATATGTAATAAAACACACAGTAGAGTCACCATAGAATCTCTTTCAAATACAGATTGTCATTTACCGCTTATTGAACAAATCCGGAATAAGGTGCTGCTATTGAAAAATCTAGGTTACAATGTATACTTTGAAGGGTTAAAAGCCACTGTGGCACAACTGGAAATGAATTGCAGATCAACTTGCGAAAGCTGCCTCAAAAGATTTATCTCTACCCATTTCATACAGTAAAGAACCAGTTTCTAAACACAAATCATTAATCAAAACAAACACTCTTCCAAAATGGGAAAATATCTGGAGTACAACAGCAAAAGGTTCTAATACCAAACTTTAGTTCCCGACAATAACTTCGAGGCAGAAGTGTGATGTAACAATCAGTTACAAACTCACACAGACATTTTAAATCTTATCTCCATAGATTCAAAATATTATAGCCCAATGTGTGATTGCGCAATAGCAGAGCCTCAAACCACTCTACATCTCATAAATAACTGCACCAAATTAGATCATCTTCGAACAGACCTCGTCAGAGAGATCATCCTTCATGGAGATGTTTGGCCTGTCCAGGACAACCAGCAGCTAATTGATAAAAAGTAACTCCCAGAGTTTACCAAATTTGTCAACAAAATTGATTTTGATAGTCTCTAATTTTAAGTTATTTACTTTAATTTTAATTATTTTAATTTATCGCTATTTAGAGCCGTTTAATTTTTCCGTTACTTATTCGTCTTAAAATAATTTAAATTTGTTGTTTAAAAGCATGTTTTATATTTTTAGATCAATTTGATTATTGAATACTCATACTTTATTTATTTTATTTATTTATTCATACTTTATTTTATTTATTTATTTTTTGTTTGTTTGTATAATTCACTTTTTCTGATTATTTGAAATTGACGGCTGCACATTTAAATAATATTATATTTCTTTGCACTCATTTTTATCAGCCATCTCAAGTAAAATTTGCTTTATAAGTTCAGATACTGTGATAATATATTAAAATATGTCTGTAAATAAAATACATGTAATATACTTATTTGTATGGAGCATGTAGAAATAAACTCTCTGGTGTTAGGGATACTCTCACCAGGAAAAAAAAACAACAAACAAACACACACACACAGAACATTTGCTAAATACCACTTTTTTGGATTCAGGGGACCTCAAAACGGATATTTCCGGTGAAAACTCGATATCGAAAATTTGACACGATTACAATACTTCTTCTTACTAGGCGTAAGAGAAAGTAAAAAATATAAAATAATTTTTCTAAAAATAAACATTTCATAACATCGATTTAAAGAAGTAGTAGTCATTATCCACAAAAATAGTATCGAATTTACTAATACCATCTAATTGGATTATTCCAATTATAAGCTGCTATGTCAAATACATCGTATACCAAAATTGACTAAAACGTAAAACATTTCAAAATCTGTAATAATTATAAACCAACAGTATTTATCAATAATAGGTCATGATAAAAATATTTTAGAATTATTTCAAAGAAAATATCTCTAAATCAGGAGAAAGTATCTAAAGGAAGTTTGTTTTTAAACTTTAATTCCAATTTATTTCAACTTTATTCGTTTAATTAATTCATTGTCTAATGAATAACAAAGTATGCGTTAGATATTAATGGAAATGTATTTCTATTTGCAAACATATAAAACACAATACCACTTAGTAAATAGGGAATTAAAAAAAAAGGTATAATAAGTAGGTAATAAATTTGGTAATGAAAAAAAAAAACAATAGCAGATTGTAAGGCTATATCTCGACAATTATGATTATTGAAAGAGTATGCTTAGCAAATAGCGCCGCTTAGATCTGACAATCATACCTGGAATCCAGGACTAAGAGTATCACATAGCTTCCTATGACATCACTAAGCTCAACACCTCCTTTTTGTTCTTCTAAATTCTTTTTAGAGATAACCTTCTTGTCTTTCTACACAGCATATACAGACTTTGCGCTAAGAACATTTTTTGACGTAATCAGTGGAAATATAAATCTTGCATTTCCGGTGAATAATTCCATTTCGAAAATTTGTCACGAAGATCTTCCTAATAATCATAGTTGTAAGACGAAATTCACAGATGATGAATGTTAGAAATCATTACTACTAAAAGCATCCACTTCCATAAACAACATAAATTTTTCTGCAGATACGGACGGCATTCTTTCTTTTACCAGAGGTTTGCTTTTACCAGCAAATAAATATAACATATTAAAGAATGTCGCAAGCATCAATTGTTTACTTTGACATCACCAATGAAAAATAAACTGATTAAGTACCAACCAGTTTTTTTGGGGGGTCGTAGGGTTTTTATTTATCTTTAACAATTTCGTGAAATAAAAAAAAAAAACAAAAACAAAATATAGTCCTAATATTTTCACTAATTCCTTGCGATAATAAAGAAAAAAGAAAGAGAAAATTGATATATATATATTTGGATCATATTTTTAATAAACTGACGCAGCTAACGCTAGGTAATATCTCTAAATTAAGGTCTTAACTTAAATCTTAATGAAAAATAAGATGAAGGGACCAGCCGAAATTGTCCTGTTCGGGCTTCTTCTTCTTCTTCCCCACTAGTAGCAGCAGCACAGGTTAACTTTATTAAAAAATATTTGAATAAATGCAAAATATAGCCGGGGCAGTAAGGGGTCTTCCTGGTGTAGTACTGTGAGCCACTGCGGGTAAATGATTATTTTATGGTTGGACGATATAATGAGGTCGAACCAGGCCGTCGGGTGAAAAGAGAATTAACAATATCACCTTTCAAGCATTAAAGATGTTCTCTTTAGTGAATAAGCTATGCGGTTTTTTTATAAAGTCTCGTATATTAACTAGTTTTTGAGGTGAGGATGGGGAATGTTTCCTTTAGGACTATTAAAAGAAACAAAATTGTTAAATTAAAGGTAAAAAAGAAAGTAATGCTTAGTTTTTTCAGTCAGACTTAACTCATTAACCGTTAACAACGTTACAAAAGGAAGATAAGAAAAGGATATTGGAGGGAATGTGCAAGGGAACGATTAATAAAAAAAGGCGAGGTGTTCGTATCACTTAACGGAAGTCTGGGTTCTCAAATAGTTAAATGCATAGAGTCGCCAAGGAACGGATACGCAAAACTTCCTTATTATAACCAGTGCAGAAATTATAGAAAAGAATAACGAGATGCAAATCATACTGTAATAGGATCGGAATCATTAAAGATTCACAGGATCTGAAGAGCGAAGAAGCAGACATTAAATGAATCAAAAGTTATTTTCTCCGCAATTAAGCTCGAATAGGAGGGGGGTTCGATTAATATAAATAGAACGACTGCAGAAGTTCAGGACAGTTTTTACGACAGCCTTACAACAAATACTTCATCCAGGCAGCAACCTATTTAACCATTTAACTGTAAAGTCCTTGCAGTTTGTGTGTTCCATTTATTATACCCAGTTCAGCATATCATCTAGCTTATTTCTCTTAAATTCATTCTCTCTAATTATCTCTCTCTCTTTCTCATATCCATTATAACACGATAATACTTCCGGTCTTCTTACAGTCGAACATAACTTCTCTTAGTAAGATTACAAATATTATTTCTAAAGCAAGCCTTGTATGTATTTCCAACATTGTTCAGCACTGCACAATACCATGATACTGAATCATTTTAAACGAATTTTTTTTTATATAAAAATAGAACTTTTATGATTCATATTAAGAAGAGTAGCTCTATCATTTATTTATATTTGTTCTATAATTTCAATTGAAACTAGCTTCCGACCCATGCTTTGGAAAATACGTAAGTGTAAATATGGGAGTGTAAACATGATGGACACTTTGTCCATGACTAAGATTGGTAGGTGAACGTAACCCTACAAATTTCATTCTTTTTCTTATGCCATATTTTGGAAATTGAGTTTTTAGCGAAAGGTCTCTCTCTGAATATTTATGTTTGTGTGTGAACATTATGATAATAACTCAATAACTAAAAATTGCAAAAAACTCAAACTTAATGAAGGTTTTATAACATACAACTATAACATCCATCACATACGTTTTGGTCAAAATCTGTCAGCCGGAAGTGGGGTTTTTATGATTGTTTTATAGTTATTTGTTGCTATCTCAAAAATGACATTGATGATTTTTCTTTAAACTCACATTTTAATCATGCGCATTGTGATTGGAGTTCAGGGGGTTTAAAATTAAGAACTAAATACTATTACTACTGCACTATAATTAATATATATAAACTTATGATTCTAAGGACTTGACTTATGAGATTAAGAGACGGGGAGATCAACTCATGAGAGACTGAGAGATAGGCAAGTACTGATGTGTAGACTCGATGTTTGTCTTACTCGATGTTTGTCTTTGGCTAATCGCACGGAAGGTGTCTTTGCTCTTGAAGATGATGATAGAATGAGGGGCCTCCATTGTCCCTTTTTCCTTCAATTTAGACCCCTGTGGTAGAAGGACGGTGCTTCATCCCCAACCATTGGTTGGCTTCGTTCCTTTTATACAGCTTGGCGTTCCTTGCGGACAGCAGGGGACTAATTTGACTTGTGATATGCCATCACAGCATAAAGAACTACA
Source organism: Triatoma infestans (assembly GCA_011037195.1). Lineage (NCBI taxonomy): Eukaryota > Metazoa > Arthropoda > Insecta > Hemiptera > Reduviidae > Triatoma > Triatoma infestans. Next base: position 16,783 of record JAAEAF010003964.1, read on the forward strand.
ACTTTTATTTAAAATATTTTTCCAGAAAAAATGGGTATTTGGGCAAACTTCAGCCGTCAAGCTTTGCTCCAAAGTGTCGTCATTTCGGCAAAATTTACAGTTCCACTGTCTACATCTTATTAAGACAAATTAATGCATTGATGGAATTGTAAATTTGAATACAATCAGTTAACCCGGAAGTGAGACATTACAGAATCGATCTTTTTGGAATTATTTTCGATTATGGTTCTAACTGATTTTCTTTCAACTAGAAATACTAATTGCATATATTTAAACTTATCGTTTTTATCTTAAATCTGATTGAATCTATGATTAAATCTAAATTAAAAGCTGATTTTTGGGGCAGCTGACATGTTGGATTTATCAATGAAGGACACAACCGGTCTTTTTGGAGCTTCATCCACTATCTTGCGGTCTACAATGCAGTCCCATTTAATTTATACGAAGGACACACAGGTCTTTTTGGAGTTTGATCCACTATCTTGCGGTCTTCAATGCAATCCCATTTAATTTATACGTAGGATAACTAAAACGGAAACCGTTGAAAGTGTGGCAATTAAATATTAGTAAAAATTCAAAATTCGTTGGAAATCCTGAGTTTGAAAAAATCGGATGACCGGAAGTGAGTTTTTACTTTCGATTAGAAGGCAAAAATAAAGAAAGCCTTGTGAGTGTTTTTAGGTTAGATTTTCTTTATTTATTGAGAACCCGACTTTACTAATATTTAAAGAGAATAAAATAGTTATTCAAAATTAATATTGTTTTTTTTTTCAAGTTCACTAAACAACGTATCAAATATCAAAGTATAACGGGTAACAGCGAGAGGTAAATAGAAGGTGTTTATGTTTGCCCTTGGGAATTATCCTACTTCTCTATCCTGTATTACCCGGCTGAAGTAAGTCTTGAAACTTGACTTGATAAAGTTAAATAACTTGATAAATACTAGGCAAAGTGATTATCCCGCTCACTTTAACACAAAAACACACACACACACACACACCAACACACACACACATACAATGATATAAACTCCTTGTAATATGCTACATTGATTAATGCCTTTTTACATTGCTTTCAATTTCTCCTTAGATTAGCTGTTTATAATAGTTTATTTTGTCTTCATTTTAATGAAGTATTAATATTACAAATTACGAGTAAAGACTAGAAATTGAAGATACAATATTATGTTTGTTTTTTTTTGGTTGGTTTGGACAAGGGATCTTGCGGTTATGCCAGCGTAACAATACGTACAACACTTGGAAAAACACGTTGCAGCTGCACAGGTAGTTGTTATCTAAAACTATTTGGGTTTACTGATCAATAGGCAAGCTAAGGATGCACAGTGCTTTGCAGTTTACTTATTAGATAACAGATGGAAATGTGGTGACATGCTAGAGTATGCGGTTACTTCAAGCCCAAGTTGTTATACAAATTAACTCCCTCTGCTGGCCCTATTGGATGTGTGATTAATGAAGATATCATTGTAAGAGATGTTCATGTAGTTTGGCTGGAATTCCCCCCAGGAATATTAATTTCCCTCAAATTTTAATTCATCCAGATTTGTAATTTTTTTTTTTTAGCATCAACAAGCAGAAAGTTTTAAAACGATTTCTGATTAATAGTTAGCAAACGATGGAAGAACACGCTTTTCCACTTTTAAGTGCTGCAAACTTAGAAACTATTGAAAAACTAAATCACCGACAAATGAAACTGCAGATAAAACATTTTATTTGCCCCAATGAGATTTTCATTATTAGCTCCATAATATCAATTCTGATGTTACAAATTCATCATCTTTGCAATAACTGTTGAAATAGTACTTTAAACAAAAACTAGATCACCATAATGGCCGTTGCAATCTTTACGTACCTAGTATCCCAACACATACTATAGAATATGAAAAAAAAATATAGATTTCACTCCCGATTAATAGTTAAAGTGAACTATTTGGATTGGTTGCTTCAGTTTACTAAACTAGGACAACCTAGGTCCTACATCCGCAGTATGGTATCTTCAGGAGACTTTAATATGTATCGATCAGCCAACATGCAGTACTCCATTCCAAATGGATTCATGACTATCTAATGTGGTGGCTATATTCAGACATTAGATTACATTAGCTCATAAATATTTTATTATAAAATGATATATGGAATGCTCAGAATATTAGAAAAGACCTAGCTACCAGCAATGCAGAGTTGTAACATGATCATAAATTTAAACAGGATAAATAAACAAATAAAAAAATAAATGCTAATTGAAGAAGAAAAAAGAAATCAGAAATACAATATTACAAAAATTCTGGTGTGAAACACTCACACAACATTCTCTAACTCCTGTTCTCGAAATTATAATAAACAAATGTTATAGTTTTTGTACCAAATATAACGAAATTCGTCGAAAACTGAAAAAACTGTTCAGTAAAAGCGCATTTCCGGCTTACTAATTTTCTTAAAACTTGGATTTTGGCCATCTATTTATTTCTAATTAATTTTGTTTGGATGATAGAATTGTATAATCAACTATGATCGCACTTTAGAGAAAAACATAACCCCACCCCTCCCCTAAAAGTGCTATTAAATGAATTTTACTAGAGAAATGTTTTAAATAAAAGTTGTAGCTCTTTGTA
>JAAEAF010003964.1:22014-69803 GCA_011037195.1 Triatoma infestans
GGGTTTCCCACCCCACAGACAAATAATAATAATAATAATAATAATAATAGATTATTATACGATTCCTTTATCTAAATAATATTAATTAGAATTAAAAATATTTTGCCAAAATTCCGAGTATGAAAAAAAAAAATCGGTTGACCGGAAGTGCGTTTTTATACTGAACAATTTTATCAGTTTTCTATTATTTTCTCTGTAAAAACACCGCTGGATTTCATTAAATTTTGCATACTAACTATAGATACTGAGGCCTATATCTTTCTTTCCCAGACAGTTCAATTAAGGGGGCTTAGGAGAGTAGTAGGGTAAATAAAGGCTTCCTCAAGTGGTTTTATTAAGTTTAAATTCTCCCATTGATATAACATTGAAGACAATTAAAACATCTATTAAGAATTATAAGTTTGAAGTAAATTTGTCAATTATAACTATGCAGACTGCAGTAAAAGGAACAGACTCTCCAGTATAAGGTGCTTAGTTAATTTCGGAATTTTCTCGAAAAAACCCGTCAAGATTTTATTTCTTCTTTAAATTTTTAATGCTATCTGCGTAGATATAAACTTATATGACTTTTATAAAAAACTTATTTTGTTTTAAAAAGAATTGATTTTAGGGAATCTGTAAGAAATTAGATTTCCGGTGTTGAGGAATGATCGTGTTACCGAGTTCTGGGACTGCAATGTTCATCACTGCAGTGTATATCTGTTATTTGTTGAGTACCTGAATATACTGCTCAATACCCCCCCTCCTAACATTTGCGGGGAAATAAACTTGAGTAAATAATCCAAGTTTTGATGGAAATGTATTAATTTATTATAACTTCTCTTACTGCGGTAAGAGAAAGTCCAAATAATGTTCCATATCAGATAATTTTTTTTGAATTTTATTGCTGTAAAACTAATACATTTTTAATATATTCAATCTGGGTCTCTAATCAATATTAAAGAAACAATAAAATTTTTAATAAAAATAATAATAAACTGAAATATGTTGAAATTTCAACGCTATCTATACAAGTTGTTCAAAATTAACTATTCTTTTTTATATAAATTCTCTTTGAATCTTAGCTTTGTCAAATACTTTTTATTGAAATTCCTGACTTTAAATTCTGCCAAACAGGGCATGTAGTAACAAACTGACATATATCCTCTTTTTCTGCACTATAACAAAGAGGAACACTTTTTAATTTATTTTGTTAAAGAGTATTTATTAGATAAAAAAGTTCATTGCCACTAACCTTTAGTATCTCACAATACCAAACTATCTCAATTGTTATATATATAATTAGTATTTAAGTCAAGTTCTTTTACCACACATGTTACCAACTAAGTTAAAGTTAAAACAATATATCTGTGGCTTCCAGGGAAAAGGTTATAAATTAATAGGGTTTTAAATAACTTATACCCTAGTCTCTGAAACCATAGATATAATTTTTCTAGTATTTAATTTTTTGTTATATTGAATTTAAAAATGAAACACATAATTATTTTTTCTTTTTATTTAGAATTTTTACAACTACATACTATGCATGTACCAAGTAAAAGTGATAAATGCACATGAAAAAGAGGCGTAATTGACGTGAATTATAAGTCCATAGATAACCATCATTACATGCCCAGGAGGTCTTGGAGGATTGCCCGAAAGTAAATTTGAAGAGAGAATGTGAACTATAGGATTAGGATGGAGGGAGAGATTACTACGGAATTTGAGATATCTGGATTTTGTTAAGGAGTGTATAAATGGAATCTCCAGTTCAGTGTGGATTGTTTTGTTCGAGACGTAAAAAGGAGCATTGACGATACGACTTAGGATCTTGGATTGGAGAGTTTGGAGTCTGTAGAGATTATTTCTTTTTGTAGTTCCATAAAGTTCAGTCCGCAATTCCAAACTGATGCGAGCAGAACGGTATAAATCAATTTCCATTTGGTTAGCCAGGTTTCTAATAATTGAACATGACATTGAAGAATATGTGTGAAAATTACACGATCTTTATGAGGCGAAAGAATTGCTGTATCATCAGCATAAGTAAAGATGATTGTATTGGGATGTCTGCAGATATAAAGAGTATATATTGAGAAAAGTGTAGGAGCCATGCTGGCTTTTGGCTCGCCGGCAAGAATAGGATAAACCGGTGAGGTAGATGATTCTTGAGTAACTTAGAAGAAGCGGCCTGTTAAATATGATTGAGAAGGAAATATTAAGTACTAGGTAAAATGTTTTTGAGCTTCCACAACAAGCCTTCGTGCCATACGCAAGCGAACGCCCTTGACACATCCAAGAATACACCAGCGCATAATGTTTCCGCTCGAGTGTAATAGCGAGAACATCTACACATAATTATTTAAAAGAATGTATTATTAAATTCATATTAAAAAATAAAAATTGTAGTGAAGTAAAGAAAGGGCAAATTTTGGATAGTTGTGTGGTACCGTGCTTAACGTATGGTTCACAGACATGGACCCTAACAAAGAAGGATATGCAAAGATTAAAAACTACTCAAAGAGCAATGGAATATAGTATATTGGTATTAAACGTAAAGAACGTATCAGGTGTGCAGCTAAGAAGGAGAACCAATAAGATATTGAGGTTAAGATTAAAAAAGCATATTGGCAGTGGGCTGGACACCTAGTTAGAACTAGTGATAACAGATGTCGTAAATTAGATACAGAATGGAAACCTTATTTGAGTCGAAGGAAAAGAGGGCGACAGAAGAAAAGATGGACGGATGAGTTGGTGAAACATGCAGGTTCATCATGGATTAAAAAAACACAAGACAGGGAAGAATGGAACAGAATGGGAGAGGCCTTTGCTCTGTTAGGGCCCGGTTTTAGTGAATAGTGATGGTTGTAAGCATTAATATGATAATTAGAGAACTATAGAGGACTGACAATTGGTTTATTAATTATTAATTGGATCAGAGATATTTTCCGTGATAGGCTGCCTCTTTTTTGAGGTCATCGACTGGTTTCGGGCGTTCACCCATCTTTAGGATGCGTCAAACAGTGTGATAACACAGACTTGCACAGAGCGAATTCAGTTTACACACTCAAAGAGTGCCTCAAAAAGAAACAGGCTATCACGGAAAATGTCTCTGACGCTTTCCAGCTCTGTGGAACCAACCACAACAATTATTAAATGGTTTATTTAAGTTTTCTTTTCTTTTATTTTGTGAAGATAATGTGTCTTGTTTTGTGTTCTTTATACAGTGTAATCTAAAACCAAATAAAGGCATTATTGTTGTTATTATTATTATTATTAATATTATTTACATAAATGCTACCAATTTTATTTAATGTTAAGTTCTGTTGAAATGAAAGTTGGAAAAACTTTGATTACTTTTGATTCACCGACTTCAACGCAATAATTTGCACATTCGCATGTGAACCCCCCTACAAAAATTCTTAGTTAAAATATACGTCCTTATTATATGGACTATTTTTCTTAGCTGATTTGTGAAAACCTGTAAGTTACAGGCTGTAACTGGTTAAGACGAATTCTTGTCTTTCAACCCTGACACTGGATTCGCTACTTGTACTCTATTCAAGAAATGGAAGGAGCGAATAGTTGTGAGGTGTAATAAATTGCCCACTTATTTCTTTACGAGTGCATTGTTATTGTGAACGCGGCCAGAGAGCGTTGAAGTTACAGTTTGATCAAATATTTTTAGTTTTAAGAAAAATAACTTTTTCAAAGTGAACAAACATTTCCAGTTAATAAAAGTTCTATTTTAAAATAATTTTTTAGTAGAAATAGTTTGAGATTATGAAAGTTTAGATTGTGTAGAATACCACATTATACCTAATACATGTTTACATTTTTAACTTAAACAATTATCATATTTTACCACTTAACCACTTTCCTGGCCACTGTAATTCCATCAACTTTCATTCTATTAATGCGGTATATTTATTTTAGTGATTAAACATATTGACATTTCTTTCTGACTGATTCTTTCAAATTATATTTTTACTTCAAAGATTTCATGGATAATTTATGTTGTTTTTTTTCGTAATTTTGATTGCATTTACTTTGCCATTTCAATAGTAATTAATTAGTTTAGTTTTTTGAAATTTTAAATGATTGTGAATGTAGAATAAATTTCATTCCGTACCTTAAATTTGGAAAGTAAAATAAAAATTAAAGAAAAAGTTAGGCCAGAATCCCCAGTTCAAGTAACCAAATAAAATTTCAAAGGATTGTTGTAATAAGTTATTATAAAATATTTAGATCTGAGGAGGTGAGGTAAATATTCTTAAATTGTTTTACTTGGAAGGGTGTTTTTTTTTTTTTTACTTTCTCTAATTTATGAAGGAAAGTTGGTGAAATCGAGGAGTATCTGATTCTACAGAATATTTCAGGATTGCTTCTTAATGTACACTTTATCACATACTCTGAAATTCTTGAAATCTGCAGTACTATTTAATTTTTGTTTTTCCAGCACATCGACAGCTGTGGTCATTAACACCCCTAAAACTGTTTACTCCTCAATCTACTGTTTAATTAAGTTAAATTTTAATTAACAGCTTATCTATGAAGCTTCTCTCTAACTATCAACGAGCCACCATTAAATAATATACCCATTATTCATTGGTACTAGAAATAACGTAATATGTATTAAGGAGAGAAGAGTTTCTCAGGACTATTCAGCCTAACTGTGTTGACACATAATATAATAATATGATCAACTAACATAATATATATCTATTATATTTGTTATATGATTTAATACATACAAACATAAATCCACATTCCCACAAATTAATATATTAATATGTATTAAAATATTATGTGTAATAAATATTCAAACACGATAAAACAAATTATGGTATTCATCATACCACTTATTGCATAACAAAAACGTTAATATCATAAGAAAATTTATTTAATCTAATATCATATATTATAAATTATTAACCTTATAGCTTATTATAATGTTAATAAGGTTACATTATATATTCTAAAAGCATAATACATATCTTCTTTACTTTATCTCTGAATTACGTTTTGCTTTCATATTAAGGAATGTTTGTATTTAAAACAGAAATAAGTAAGGGAAATCCTTAGTACATGTTTATTTGATATTTTCTTAGCTGAAATTTGTAGATTATAACAACATAACACTATTCTAAAATAATAATAATAATATTAATAATAATAATAATAATATTTTATTGTAAAATTATCAACATTATAAAATTACTTAATGTAAAAATATTTAATGACTGACGAATATTATTTTCATTTAAAAAAAAAAATCTGGTGTGAAACACTCACACGACTTTCTCTAATCGCGAAATGGCGGATTTTTTTTTTTAATACCTACAATTCTTATTAGCGTTTAAAACTGTCGCCATTTTTTAGGAGAAAATCAGATAAAACTGAAAAACCTATTCAGCAAAAGTCGCAATTCCCTCAACCTATTTCTTCAAACTGGGAATTGTGGACACCTATATAATTCTAATTAATATTATTTAGTAGCGAGAATTATATAGCACATTAGTGACCTGAAATATCACTTTAGAGCAAACTATACCAAAATCCCAAAATCCCCTTAAATTAATTTTCCCAGAGAAATGTTTCAAAAAAAAAAATTTGGGTAGTTGATATATGTAGTTTAAAGAAAAAATCATTGGAACCGTTTTAGAGAAAATAGCAGAAAATTGAAAACGCAATTTCAGTAAAGCACACTTAACATCTTTAAACTCGGGATTACAACAACATATATAATTTTAAATAATATTATTTAGTTTATTTAGATTCTATAATAAACTGGAATAGCACTTTAGAGAAAACCATACCCCATCTCACCCCTCAAAAGTGCTCTTGTAATAGCACCCATCCACAGCAAAGAGAATGCAACCACAGCAGAGAGAAGAGAGGCCCTCTCTGGTTAAGTCTCACCAGTCTCTTCGGAGGCGTGGGTTCGAATCCCACCGCTGCCACCAATATAAAGGAGTTGTTGAGGAGATAAATTAGGTTTGATTAAATGAACGAGATATGCTGACACTAATATAATGTAGCTAAGTTTACACTAACTGCACTGGACTTTACAATGAAAATGACAGAATTAATGGTGAGAATAGAGATATGACACGATGCGATGGCTGGTGTACAGTTGTATGGTTGCATTGATATATATTTTAGATAAATTCTCACTGGCTTTTATATACAGGTTCTCCCACTCTAGCCTGCCTAAGTCAGAGAATAGTCTCTGTTAACTAGAGAGGGCCTCTCTTCTCTTTGCTGTGGTTGCATTATCTTTGCGGTACCATTATATAATGGAGTTGTTGAGGAGAGAAATTAGGTTTGATTAAATGAACGAGATATGCTGACACTAATATAATGTAGCTAAGTTTACACTAACTGCACTGCACTTTATAATGAAAATGATAGAGTGAATGGTGAGAGTAGAGATATGACACGATGCGATGGCTGGTGTACAGTTGTATGGTTGTATATGATAGATTCCTTTAGATAGATTCCCACTGGCTTTTATACACAGCTTCTCCCACTCTAGCTTGCCTAGGTCAGAGAGTAGTCTCTGTTAACCAGAAAGGGCCTCTCTTTTCTCTCTCTTCTCATCCAAGCAAAAAGAAGGCAACCACAGCAGAGAGGAGAGAGCTCCTCTCTGGTAACAGAGATACTCTCTGCTTAGGGGAGGCACATGGGGAACCTGTGTTATAAAGCCAGTGGGAATCTATCTAAAGGATCTATAATATACAGCCATACAACTGTACATCGCATCATGTCATATCTCTACTCTCACCATTCATTCAATCATTTTCATTATAAAGTCCAGTGCAGTTAGTGTAAACTTAGCTACATTATATTAGTGTCAGCATATCTCGTTCATTTAATCAAATCTAATTTCTCTCCTCAGCAACCCCATTGTAGCACTTAAATGAATTTTACTGGAGAAATGTATGTGTAGTTGATATAACAAAGTTTGAAGAAAATCGTTGGAGTTGATTTTGAGCAAATAAAAAAAAAAAAATGTAGTAAAGTACCATTTTCGGTAGATGGATTTTGCCCGAAATTTTTGTGTCTGATGCGGTGGTAGTGCCTAAACGGAATACCAAGTTTGAGCTTCCTGCAACACTTTTCATTTTTTAGATATTCTTTTCAAACACACACATACACACACACACACTTCATTTTCTAAAATGAACCCACTTTTTTGTACTCAGGATACCTCAAAACATACCTATATTTCCAGTGAAAACTCAATGTCGAAAATCTCCACGATCGCAATACTTCCACTTACTATTATTAATAAGTAAGAGAAAGTAATTATTATAAGTTTGAAGGAAATTTGTCTGTAATGGAAATTGCAATACGAAAATTCGGGAGATTCTATCACTCCAGATTTTTTTTTTAAATTGCAAAAAACAAAACAAATCTCTGGTCTGTAAATATTTAAATATTAAATATTCTACATTAAATTGTTTAGTTGTCAGCCAGAGAAGAAGAAATAAACATAGATTTAGAGATATAAACCATTATTATGGCTCTGCTAAATTTGTACAACTAAAACTACAACTACATACCATCAACAACAACATGCACTGACCAGCAGTATTCTCTCTCTCTCTCTCACTCAAACACATACATATGATATATGTAATGTGTTAGTTGCAGACTTGTTCAATATATAAATTTACATGGTTTGAGAGCCGGTAATGGTAGAGATGCCCTAGTCTATATTGATGTTTTGCTACTACCAGTTTACTATAGATTAGAAAACATGCCGACTCTCAATCACTAGTAGCGAGCGGATGATTGAATATATAGGTAGCTAGAGATATATGAAATCAGTTAGGTTATATTAACTTTACAAACTTTACAGACTAAAAGGTATATAATTGAAATAACATATTACTATTAAAACAAACTTTATGCCCTATATAATTATATATATATATATATACGCCGCTTAGTTACACATTAAATGTTACAATCAGAAAGTTAATCCTGGATTGTGGAAGACAATCAAATGAGTATTCGTGTTTAACAATAAATTCAAAATACGTTGAATATTTCCATTTCATTTCGTTTAATATGTAACAAAATTTTTTCTTGTTGAGAATATATTTGATATCTATATATGAACAATACAAACATTATTGATTGAGATTTTTACTTTCTCTTACTCCTTAGTAAGAGGAAGTATTGTAATCGTGTCAAATTTTCGATATCGATTTTTCACCGGAAATATCCGTTTTGAGGTCCCTTGAATCCAAAAAAGTGGTTTTTAGCAAATGGTCTGTGTGTGTCTGTGTTTGTGTAAACAGCATAGCTCAAATCGAAAAACCGTATAAAATTGAAACTTGATATTCCGTTTAAGTATCAGCATGGGACCATGGGAAAAGAAAGTATCTCTTTACTAGTTGTTTTTTTTATTACTTTTTTGCGATTTTCTCAAAACTGGCTCAAACAATTTTCTTGAAACTTGGTACAGGTACATCAACTAAACATACAAAGAGCTACAACTTTTATTTGAAACATTTCTCCGGAATAATTCATTTAAGGGCACTTTTGGGGAAGGAGTGGAATTATGGCTTCCTCTAAAGTGCAATTTCAGTTTATTAGACAATGCTGTCATCTAAATAATGTTAATTGGAATTAAATTTGTTGTTGAAATTTCGAGATTGAAAAAAAACGGATGACCGGAAATGTGTTTACTTTACCACTTTACTAAATGATTTTTTTTTTTTTTTTTTTCACTTTTACACGATTTTCTCAAAAATGGCTATTGACGATTTTCTTAAAACTTAATATATAAACTACAAATACAAAGATGTACAACTTTTATTTGAAACATTTCTCTGGTGAAATTCTTTTAAGGGCAACTTTTAGGGGAGGGGGGTTATGTTTTTCTCTAAAGTGCTATCATAGTTGATCATACAATTCTATCGTCCAAACGAAATTAATTAGAAATAAATAGGTGGCCAAAATTCCGATTTTCAAGAAAATCAACAAACCGGAAGTGCGCTTTTACTGAACAGTTTTTGCAGTTTGTAGCATTAATTTATTTAATATCTAAATCTATTTATCTATTTAATATAATATTAGATATATTTAATATCTATTTAATTTTTTATACATTTAGCTATTTATACGCGGGACTCGAAATTGTGTGGGTGTATCACACCAGATTTTTTTTAATAAAAATTTTAATCAAATCCAACAGATATTTATATCAAATATGGTGAAGTGGCGGCCTTTTCTCTTTAAAATTGACCAAACAAAATCTGGCCAGAAATATTCATTACTACTTTTTCGTAAAGCAATTATAAGAATTAATATTGACAAAATTACTTCTTCAAAGTTGGGATAGTTTTTATTAAATGTTTAGTGAATCTTTAGTGCTGAATTTTTCTCGTAACTCTGAAATTTTTGGCAATCTATTTATTTTTTGATAAAAAATAAAATATATCCTTTCTACAATTTTGCTGTTTGAGTAGTATAAAATTGAGAGGGGTTTATTTTAAATGAATGAATAATTATTGAATTATAAAAAGAGTGGAAGAAAAACCAAAAAGAGAAAGGAAAGAAAGAGAAAAAAAGTAAAATGAGAGACAGTGAGAAAGAAAGGTTCAAGGTCATTTTTTTTTTTTTTAATTAGTTACAAATGAATAAATTTAGTTTTCATTTGTCATAGTGTCATATTTTTATTATTACTTTTTTTTGTTTATTTACGTTCCTAAATGAATATTTTTTATTTCTAATTAATCATTTTGTTTGCTTTTCTTTTCTGTTTATATACCTATCTGTTGGAATGTCTTTGTAATTAACTTATGATTCAAGTAAATAAAGTAAAATAATGCCTATAATTTTAGGTGGGCTTAACGTCCAAACTACCAAATTAGGTGTCGTGGACGGGGGCGTAAGCACCTACTTTACCATTAATATTTTCTAAACTAATATAAAATTTAGCTGTTATAATGGGACTCGAACCGGGGATCTCCCAGTCACAAGTACAGTCTTATAACCACTACACCAAAGTAAGTCTCAAGTTTTTTCTTCCTTATTTCTTGTAGTATTTAAAAAAAAAAAAAAATCATAATATAAATTTTTTTAAGAATACCTTGTCATGTTTATTTGTAATAATTAACAAAATTATAGATGAATTGTGTTAATTATTACCATATAAATTCTAACAAGTAAATGATGTGAAGTGTACACAGTTATTCTGGGTGTATTGTCACGTAGCGAATGGAAATCTACAATCTCAATAACATTTCTACCATCTATAATGCAAACATTTCATTTATGTAATTTCAAACATTGTTTCACACGCCCTTACATACGGTTTCATTAATTAATACATTCTATGTAATGGCAATTATTATATAATCAATTGTAAATTAATATTTGTATATTATAAATATTGTGATTATGTAAGAAAGTTTTGTGGCTTGGATGAAGTTTTGGACTATTGCTATAAAAACAATTGAAGTTTTCAGTTAACATTTAATTGGTCATAGATGATGTTTAAATAAATTTGTTGGAGATATAGTACCATGTTTTTACCCTGACTAAATTGTATTGGCAGCGCCCTTCTTAGAACTGGCAAAACTCTGTAGCTTAAAATTAAGTCTAGCTTACAGGTTCCCTAGAACTGCCTAAAAGCAATTTGCAGTTTTCAATTTGGAAGTATCGTCCTGCATCCCCAACCACAGATGTCTATATTGAAGGAAAAAAGGACATGGATGCCCCACATTCCAAAACGCTTCAAAAGCGAATACAACTTCCGTGCTAACCAGCCAACAACATACATCGTCTGCACACCATTAATTTGCCTTTTCTCGTTTAGTTTTCTCTTCCCATCTCTTAATCTCTTAATTAATCTCCTTACAATTATAAGTATATATATATATATATAAAAATTATAGTGCAGTAGTCATAACATTTAGTTATTAATTATAAACCCCTGAAACTACCACTACACATTCAAGCTTTCTGTAATAGGATGCGAAGAGAGGGATCCAAAGCAGAGAGAGAGAGAGAGAGAGAGAGAGAGATAGGATCACTCTCTAGTTTTGACCAGACTAGACTGGGAGAAACTGTTTAGATACGCTGTGTCAGCCATAGGGGGGAGTCTACCAACAGTCACAGCAGAATTCTTAAAGCAGTCATAACGCGTCATCAACCTTTCTCTTTACCTCCCACTACAATTTCATATATATTAGTGCACAGTCCAGGCGGTTTGTGCTACTTTTCTATTATACAGTGTTCAGCTTTATTTCTAGTCTATTTATCTAACTAACCCAACTTCTCTGTTTCTCAGCAGAATTCTTTCAGCAGTCATAACGCGTCATCAACCCTTCTCTTTACCTCTCAGTACCATTTTATATATTTTAGTGTAAAGTTCAGACAGTTTGTGCTCTTTTCTATTATACAGTGTTCATGTTCACTTCTAGTTTATTTATCTATCTAGCCCAACTTCTCTCCTTCTCAACTTCACAAACCTATTACATTTCGGTTAACAATTTACTTCTAATAAGCCTTAATATTCTATAGTTGTGAGATTAATTACTATCTGAAGAAGGCATTTTAAAGAAAAAACTTAACGTCACCTCTCCTCCTCCAAAATGCCCCTCAAAAAAAAATCAATTTTCCTGGAAAAATGTTTTAAAAAAAAATTGATGACGTCATTTCCGAAAAAATTGTGAACAACTAAAAAATTCAATAAAGACGCACTTCTATGTCAAAAAAACTTTCATGTCAGATGCGATATCTAAACAGAATCTTAAATGTGAAAGTCCTGTGTGTGTGTGTGTGTTATTCGATTTTGTGATATTTTGTTCACGTATACACACACAGATTTACAGGAACATTCGCTACAAAACATTTTTTTTTTTTTCTTTTCTTCTTCTTCAGGTGAAAAGAAAATATTTCCGGTGAATAAATCAATTTCGAAAATAAACGCAACACTTCCTGTAACTAGAAGGAGGAGAAAATAAAATAAAAAAAATTATCAGAATTATCAAAAAACTCGTATACGAAGTATTATTTCTCATTACAAATAACTTACACATCTATATGTCAACAGTCTTTCATCTATTAAAGGTTTTGCCATGAATTGTATTCTAGTAAGTTGCTCACTTTAATTACTAAAATTTAGGTATATCACAAGAAACTTTGTGAAACTTAATATAAACTTAATATAGAAGTACTCCTTTAATAAGTTACTACACATTACATACTACATCTTAGAGCATGTACGTATATGGTTAGGAGAGTTGGAGTACCCACTTTGAAGACAAGAAAATATGTCTGCGGTACTTTTGAAATAACCTGAAGCATTGGAAGATGTTTAGCAATTCGCAAATTATTTTAAAAAGTTGATTTTATTTCCTATCGCATTGATTAAGATAAAGTAGTAGTACAAAAGGGTCCCTTTAGAAAGGGATATTTTAAAAACTAATTGGAAATAAATATTAATATTTTGCAGAATAGAATGGATGGCTGGAAATTGCGAGTACATTGAATGAATAGAATTATTAACAATTTATTGCGAACGTTTTTTACTAATGCATTGGAGCAAAAGGAAATGATTACTTTTTTAGTATAAAATCTGTTAAGAATGGTGGAGTAAAAGATAGATATAGAAAACTATGAGCAAGAAATATTAATAACCTAACTCTAATGTAAATTATTAAAACTTAAGTAATTATAACTTTTTAAGGAAATAAATTTTAGTGTTAAAGTTCCTATAAATGTTTAAACGAACAAAAAGTAATCAGTAAAAGTGGAATGGAAATTCCTTGATAAAATTGGCTCTTTATTTTCTCAGCAAGGCTGAAACTCACTCACTCACTCGCCCATCCACACATACACACTCTCTCTCTCTCTCTCTCTCTCTTACACACACGCACACACAAACACACACAGACATTATAGACAAACTTTAAAACTATTTGTTTTTGACCTTGAAAATTAAATTAAATCCCTCTTAAAGCTGTCCTCCCATTTGCTCCTTTAATAAGGCTATTCCAAAATCCTTTAGCCAGCCGCCAAACTTTTACTGACAACTTTATAATAGGCCTAAAATGACAGTAGCAATAACTGTCAAAGATTTAAGTAAATTTTTATTCCTTAATTCACTGATTTTTTATAATCAACCTTTATAGATTTAATTATATCCAGTTAATTTTTTTTTTTTTTAACAATATTATAAGTATAATTTTAATAGGTTCTTTTTAATGAAGAATAATTAATATAAATAATAACAATAGTCATTATTCAAAAGTAGAAATATAAACAGATAAAAATGCATTCCTTCGGTTTTTCCAGACATACCTCACTGTCCCATGGCCGTCTGTCGGGGCTGTCGTTTTGTTTTTTTTTTTCAATCAAAATAGAACAAATTAAACAAAAAGATTTACAGAACTTAAATAATAGCTATAATAATAAAATAAAATAAATGATTTCACACAACAGAATTATTTTTACAAAGCAAACAAAACAGAAAAATCAACAATTATATTCCCAACTCTCCATATTTATTAGTAATTGAATTTCATCACCAAAGAATATGTATACTTCCATGATTTCTTAGCATAATTCACTAGACTATCCCACTCCTTACCATTTAGTAAGTCTTTAAATTCGACATCGTATGTTATGAACTTTTCTTAATATATTTCAAGCGGAATTCTTTTAAATGGGCTATAAAATGAAAGGCATCTTCCTCGTTTCTGTTAATAATAATAATACTTTATTTTGAAAATATACAAATGACAATAAAAAATATAAATAAGAAAATAAAACATGTGAAAACTGATAAATGAACGAAGTATTAAATGCCATGCCATGTCGTTTCTGTTACAGAGTGAGCATAATTTGACCTGATCGGCAAAACTGTACTTATTAAGTTATAACAGCTCACCTCTTATTTTGAAAAGCCAACTAATGGGAGTTACCATCTAAATTTGGATTATAGATATAAGTGTTGCCCACTTCTGATGTATTTATCTTTAATGTATTTATTACATGAGATGGTGTAACTGCAACCAAAGAGAGATCAGCAAGGAAAGAGAGTAAAGACAAGAGAAACAAACTCAAACCAATCTCTCGAACTGGAGTGGGATGAACTGTATAAATATAGCGACGGAAAGTCCATAAAAACACAGTTCGATACAGTTGAGGACAGTTCAATACATCCAATCACTACGTGTCATTACACATTTACCACTCTACCTTAAACATTTCTCTATTGTAAAGTCCAGGCAGTCTGTGTCTCTTAATTAATATATTAGTTAACTAGTGTTATTAAAAACAATCTCATTTCATCAACCAGATAATTCTCTCTATCTAACACATCCATTACAGATATTTTTATTTTACCACCAATTACATCTTGTATATTCAGATTATATTTATTATAAACATCCTGCACCTTCCTTGTACCAGAAAATCCCTTTATTTATTATGTCCCTCGCAAGAACATTAGAATATCTGGAAGCTGGCAGATTAAAGCACCTTTTTATGTAATTTTTAAATATACGTTGGAGAAAGATTTGTCTCTAAGTATATATTGAAATCCGGCGTGTGTCTGGGTAAATTAAAACATATTTTTTTTTTTAAAAATTCATTGGGATTTCGACCTTGTCTCACTTATGGTAGCCCCAAATTTGTGCACCATAGCAAAGTATGGAACGGGACACTGCATTAAAAACCTTTCATTTGGAGAAGAAAGAAATATTTCTATTATTAAATAATTTATAGAAGGAGTTTATGGCAAATTTAGAATATTCTATTTTTGTTTTTCTTTAAAGTGCTGCTCCAGAGAAAGTTTGGAAGATAAGGTAATCCCAAGATATTTATATGTATTCACAATTTTTATTTTTAATGAAGAATAAATCAATTTAATCATTTATTCAAAGATTTGAATTAAATAGATACACTTTTTGGAGTAAACAAACAGAAAAGGAGAGTTACTATGGGCATAGTTTTCTTCAATCGCCTGCAACGAATTAAGTAAAAAAAAATCCAAGAAATACTATGCTCTTGAAACAGTCCCATGTGTTTCTCTTGATATTCGCACTACCTAGGATTGCCAACTGGGAAATACAAAAAAGAGGTCATTTTTCAAAAATATTTAATTTTGATTGCGCCTTGATTATACTGCCATCAGTTAAAACTGATAAAAACGGTATTTGGGACAATGATTGCATTATATATTCTATAAATATGGAGCGATAACATTATCTGCGATAGGTACATTTAGTTTTGTCTTTTCAGATGAAATTCGCTTAGCTACTTCGGAATTATCAAAAATTTTTGTTAAAAGTTTGTTCGTACAAGCTTCAGAAGTAAAACTAAAATGATGTTTTAATGCGTGAAAAGCCGGAGAAATGCTTCAAACAGCTAATACTTTCTAATCCAGAGGTCAATATTTTTTTGTGGAAAAAAATCACATATACGGATGAACCTGACCGTATTACAAACCGGGCATATTGCCTCCGATTTTGAATTTGATAATGGTTTAATACATTTAGAATTAGTTAGTAGTTCTTCAGTAAATACACACTTCCGTTTATTTATTTCAGGGCAAAAGAGAGAAACACTTTATTGTAAAAAAACAAATTTACAAAAGTGGAGCTGCTTAAGTATATTAAGTTGCTAAAACACAGCATACTAATCAATCGTGAGACATTTTGGAGTCTAATAAAGATATTAATGTTATTAATGTAATGTACAATGCATTTATCCACGTTGAGATATACATGAGTAATAATTAGAATTAAAACAAAGCAGTTCCACTCATTGTGCATACTAACTGTAAATATGGTTACAGACCATAGCTAGCGTGTCCAACAAAATTCCCTCAACCAGAGGAGTCAGTATGGTCGGTTCAATACCGATTTCATCAAAAAATTGAGAAGTCCTTTTTGGGATTGATCCTCTCGAGCCGAACCATAACACTCGGACTTCAAAGTCCCTCTCTCCAAATCTCTCTCTTTCCAAATCTTCTCCCGGAAATATTTGAAGCACTTCTCGTATATCTTTTTCTTTTCAGCTGCTACATTGGCTGCTTGATATTTGTCATTGCTCTCATAGCGAACTGTCGGATCTATAATATAGGCTCGCTTGCTATTCTCCTCGAAAGCAATTATGTCGGCGTATGGTGACGAGCCATTGTCGTCTATTCCATATACCTCCTCAAAACAGGTGTACCGATATAAGTGTACATCGTATATAAGAATTACTTAGAAATAAAAAAAATCAAAGCAATTAACTCGAATTTATAATAATATTACTATTATTATAACTTGAAACTTACTTACTTTTTTATTTATAAGTCAGATTAACGTTTGTTTTTGCAATTTACAGAGGAAGTCGATGAGAACAGGGTCACAAAAACCATGAACATTATTGGAAAGGCGGCTGGAAGCCATCTAGACAATGAATCATGTAACAATCAAAAAATTATAAGTCGTTATAAGTGTACAGATAGATAAGTAGGGATACTAAAACAGGACCAATGAAATTATTGACGATCGCGCCAATTTCAGCTTTATTTTTTATGCACCGAGTCTTTATGTAACAAAATATTTAAAAGTCGATTAAATCAAAAAAGAGAACATTTTGAGTATATTTGAAATACATGAATCTCCCCACTCATCTTACATGTATTTCCACAAAAATTGAGAAAAACTAAACAAAGCCATATGTAGTTAAGTGATATTTTCGTTAACCAAATTTGATCGAACATTCAAATCAGATAATGATGGCGATAGATAAATGAAATATGAAAAAAAAAATTCAATATTGTTTTTTATTACAGACAATTTCCAATAAAAGCGACTTTTTCAAAATTCTAGGGATCACAACTTCATGAACTTTACTATATTTATGTACTTTACTGTTATATATATATATATATATATATCCTCGTTTAAGATAAAAATCTAAGAATTACGGCAAGAACAAATGAGTTTCTGTAAATACAGAGGCTTTTTTAACGTATTTACAAAGACCATGCGAGCCTCCCCACCTTTAAGTAATTCAATTAACATAATGCAGATGGTTCCAATATATTATCCCTGAAGAAAACCTTAAATTCACTTAGTAAGGGGGACAGACTATGAGAAAGTGCTGGCCAATTTCTTCCATTTTTACTTTTTAAAGTGAAGAGGAGGGGATGGGACTCTATTGTATGGAATTATAATTGAAGTTGAGAAATTCGGCCACTATATTTATTTACTTTAGCATTGATATTTTGCAGCCCAATTTCTTCATTGAATAAGTGAATATCTTTATTTAATATACTATAAAAAAACCAAGACGTTCTCGATGGGTGGTTTGATAATAGAGAGTAAAAGTATTCGATTCTAGCGTATAACTGTTAAATTTATATTTCTTAGAAAAATATTAAAGTAGTGTATTATAGAAAATCATATCTAATTTGTTAGGTGTACGTTAATCCCAGGATGTTCTCCAGCAATTGCATGCTTGATTCACTGTAATGATTATACTCATCGAAAACTACCTATATTTAATTTTTTTTTACATATTTCTTTAAGACGCATTGTTTTTTTAATATTTTCGATCTCGTAAAAATGAGTCTTCGCCGGAAATATATGTTTCGAAGTCATCTGCGTACCAAAAGAAAAATAGAATTAGCGATTGATTAGGCTTTGTTTAGTGTATACGAATATAGGACTGTGTGGTGTAATGGTTATGAGCATGGACTTGTAAGTGGGAGGACTCCAGTTCGAGTCCAGCGTATAACTGCTAAATTTTATATTTGTTTAAAAAATGTTAATAGTAAAGTAGGTGCTTCCGCCCCCGTACTAATTTTATAAATATATGAAAAAAATTAATTACGTTGATATGGTACTAACAAGTGATAATAATAAAGAATAAACAACGAAGAGATATATACACAAAGAATACTATTTAAATTAATATTAAATATGAATAAAAATTGTAATTAATTAATAAATTTATACCAAGTTATATTACTAATAAAAGGAAAATATAACAGCTTCAAAAAAAAAAAAATTTAAAAAATAGAATAGATATGTAGAGGTTATCTGACTTAATTCTGGGGAAAATTGAGATTTAAATTGGTACAATTAGTGGGGGAGCTGTTTTCATGTGAAATACCAATGAAACAGAGATAGAGATAAAGGGAGGTAATAGAGATATAGCAGAGAGAGCGGCAGAGTTAAAGTGAGAGGATACAGGCTTACTAACGCGTCCAAGTGGCAAATGAATAATAAAATCTAATGAAGTGTGTCGCCGAACCAAGTTACTACTACACCGCAGTATTACTGGAACAAACAACCGGGCATTGTGGTTTGACCCAGTGTTAAATGGTGTGCGAATAATTAGTTTTATTGTTATTAGGGTTATTACCAGGGTATGTTGTTTGGTAGGGCATAAAAATGCGGTTGTATAATATACAAGTCCAACATCCTGTAAACCAGGTAGCTCTGGTGTATATATGTACCAGTTCACCGGCAGGTAAGCCTAGTTCTGGCCAGACAATCCTCCATCGCCTCGCCCCCGGCCAACAGCTGCCTTTTACTGTGGTGCTGTTTTTTTTTGTTTATTTTATCCAACCCAAAATATATAAAGTGTGATATGTATTTTTTGTTTTGGTTTCATTGTATCATTTATTAAAACTATCTCTCTATATATATATATATATCTCGTGGCATTGACACCTCCACCTCGTAAATCCACAAAATGGTGGATTGCATTAAACCTTCCATTAATATATTATCATTTAATTAATAACCACTCACACACCCACCACACAATTACAAAAATGCAATTATGCTTGTTATTTTAGTTGCATTCACAACTGAAATTACTAACGATCTTTGTAAATCAACTACTTTCTTTCATATTTCACAATTTATTACAATTTTTTGCCCTTCATTGTATGTATTTCAGCTGCTTGACTTGTCCAAGTACTAAAATCAATAATTTAAAACTTTCTGATAATTATATAATACACATAGTATGTATATTAACCGTGCTTTAAAACATCTATATCATTTTCTCTAATGCCAATTTTCCAAATTACTATTAGATCTTTTCGTGGCATTTTCACAATATACTTACTAGTGCTTATTGTCTTCGCAATGGTCTAACGGCTAGCACACTCGACTGTGATGCGAGAATTCACAGTTCGTTTCCCATGAGGACAAAGATTATTTTGTCTCAGTAAAGTGAGAAAAAATGGGCAACTGCAATTAGTAGCGAATCTAGATAGCGCAGGCCAAAACTAAACGGCGTAGGTAACTGCGGTGTGAAAAATCGCCATCTGGCAAGCCTTGGCTCTTCATGGAGTGTTGCGCCAAAAGTTTACATAGTTTATTAGCCCATACTGTTATGTAGATAGAAAACGTTACGATATAGTCAAATAACATTGATGAGGAAATAGAGCGTTACAGCTCACAGACAACACTAAAAAGTAAATTTCTGGGATAAATGCTTCAAATAAGTATGACTGATGCTTATTTAAGAACAAATATGTTTAATACATCTAACCGGTTTTGGACGGTATTCTGCCAAAAGTGGAGCGCTCTACTACCCAAAGATAGAACAAGTTGCGACAAGTGCAGCGCTCTATAATCAAAAGTGGAAGACTTATTTTATAAAATAAATTAACTGCTGTTTTTTACTTAGGCATATGAAAAAATCTGACACGATTACAATACTTCCTCTTACTAGGAGTAAGAGAGAGTAAAAATTTGTATCTAGTGCTAAACGAAACTTAAAAGGAATTAAACGAATTGTGCAATAGTACATTTTGTGCTTCTTTCAATTAAGTTTATACTAGACGATAAGTGAAGCTTATTTCACTCTGGCTTTCCTCATACAGGTTTAAAACATTGGTTTTCAAAACATGTGTTTTTACTGAAAACGTAATATCTAAAAATCTGACACAAATAGAACATCTCATAACAGAAAAACAATTACAAAAAAAAAAAAATATATATGTTACTCTAACATGTCGAGACTTAATGAAAGATAATAGACGTGACAAAAATCTATTATTTCTAGGATGTAAATTTCTAAATATCCAGTAATATCATTTATATGGTGGTGAAGCAATCGTTGACGAAAGAATTTATTTTCGAATGCATGCAATTCTTTACGATTGCTGGATTGTTAGTTTCTAGGCAGAAGGTAGCCTTGTTTGAAATATCACTTTAAAAAAAAAAAAAAAACATTATCCAACACCAAAAGAATATAATATTTTCAAATTTATAAAATTCATTGCTCAGATGAAAGTCTCATTCAAATTTCGAAACGTTAGAAGTTAAGAAATTTCTTTCAGCTGTAAAATCCAAAATTCTATCCAACAATTTAGGATATTAAGTAACAACAAATAGAAGTTAGTTTGGAGCAAAAATTTCTGAAACATAACAGAATCATTAGTCCCTTAGACCAACTTGCGGGGTTCATTGTTTTTGTCCAGTTTATGGCGCCCCCAGAGATATAAATAATGCTGAAAGGTCTTCAAGGAAAAGATGGCAAGAATAAAAAGAAAAATCTTTGGCGCAGGCTTTTGAAAAAGAAAAATTTTTGGAGAATCGACATAGATTTAGGAACGTCTTGACAAAACTAACTAATTCTGTAACAAACGTTACAGAATTGGACAATTTTAAACATTCCAATCCGCTTTTTTTATTTTTCATTTATAAGATGAATTATTATTAACATATCTAATACAATTATCGTACGAAGTGAAAAGTATTGGAAGATGATTCGATCCTATCGGGTCGTCTAGAACATTCCAATTAAAGTTAGCAGCGATATCTGTTGAGCAGAAAGTCAAATCCATTGCTGATTTATGTATTTGATTCACTCTATTGACAAGTGTGGCGCTGCCATCGTTAAAATAAACTAAACCATTGTCTTACACCACACATCTAAAAGTAGGCGACCTTTGGAAAGAAGAGCCAAATTCAGTTGTGGGTACATTGGAGTCCCCAGCAATACTAAAGGTTTTCTAAAACTCCTTATCATTTTGTCCCATTCAGAATGCGAAAATCTATTGGATGGAGAATTGTATATACTTACTATTGATAATCTTTTGTTTTGGTTTATTGGAATATTTATTGCTGTAGTCATGACACCAGGAATATTGTAAACATTGTTTAATTCATTGTAAGGTTTTTCAGGTAACTGGTGGTGAATTAGAATGGCTACCGCACTGTTACCATCTCTACGATCTTTTCTAATAACATTCATTATACCCTGTCAATTTTACAACTGAACCCGATCTAAAACCATGTTTCACATATTAATGCTAGATTAATATTGTGAGTTTTTAAAAAGAATTCTAAATTATCTTTATTCGCAATAGCTGACCTTGCGTTCCCATTGAAGAACGTTTTAGTTTTTGCATATTTAATAAAATTATTTCACAATACTTTCTAGCCTATATCTTTAATTAAGCCTATCATTTCGTTCTCTGAGTTACCTGTATGGATGCTAGACTTAATGTTGTTTACCACAGTGAGTATGACTCTAAAATTCTCTCTTAATCTATAAAAATTGCCTCAGAACTATTTTGGTTTTTATTTAATTTTAAATATTGTGGCCGATGTGGGTTGAATTTAATTATGCTCACAGTTATATTTTTAGGAGTCTCTACACTTATTAATTTATTTCTAATTTCTGTATTAGAAAAATGGGGTTGAGGAGGAAAGTGCTGTAACATTCGTTTAAGGGGTATTTCCACATAACTGAAATTAATCGGTTTATTGCTCTCAGGTTTGTATAAAGAGGGAAAAATCTTCTCTGGAATTTATACTTGGTGTTTTTAACATATTGGAAAACGTTTTTGGATCCATCCTATCTTTTGCCTCCGTATAAGAGACATTTTCATGAGACATAAATTCCATTATTGTTTTTTGTTTTTTAAATTCTGGACACAGTTTGTGGTCTATAGACGAATGGTTGTTCCCAAAATGAACACACCTTTTATTTTCTGAGCTTGTACAATATTTTTGCTCATGCTCCCCAGAACAGAACAACATCTTAATTTCCCTTTACATTGTGCACTCATATGCCCATATCTTAAACATTTATAGCATTGTACCACTTTTGTTTGTAAAAATCTACCTCATATTTCGTATAATATAAATATACCTGGCACCTAAATGTTAAAAATACCACTAGCGTAGGGTTTAACGTAATATCTCCTTTTTCATTTTTTACCCTTTTGTTAAACCACTTAACTCTCATTAATGTGATATTAGCTCCCAAACGATGAATTAAAGAATTTTTAATTGCCTCTTCTGACAAAGAAATATCCTCATCCCTTATCACACCCTGCCTACTGACCAGGAACTGCGGAATATATACTTCAAAATTTAATTAATATTCTATTGAAATTTTAATGTTTAATCAGTGTGTAGTTAACTTTTAAACACTGATTTATAAATCAAGCAACTTTCGTTTTTTTTTTTCATTTCAAGTAATAAAGATTTTTTTTTTTAAATAATCGCAAATAATGATTCTTCATAAAAATATTGTGTTATATATATATTTTAACTAATAGAAAGTTGAAAATTGGTGGTCAAAATTGTCAAGGGGGTTACGGTTTAGAGTTTAAGGGTTGAGTTTGGTTAAATCCAGCCCACAAGACCAGTGAGACTAATTAAATCTGAGCCCAGTATACTACCAATATAATGGAAAAGGGGAAGGTTGGTTCATTGTTTAGTGGGTTACGTTGTGAGAAGAGGATTGGAGTCGCCCCACTGCCACTGCTCATACTAGCACACCCGCCCGCAAACAGCAGCCCTGGTCCATGGGTGGTAATGCGCACACCAAGAAAGCTACCACTTCCATAGCCAACAGTGTAGAAGGATGAGGAGAAATACAGGAGGAAAGGTCGGATCTTTCATGGGCAAGAGTAGTTTGAGTATAGACAGAGAAACATAGGGATGAGCTACTGTAATAAAAACCCAGACAGGATTAACTGGAAACAGGACAACCAACTTTCCAGCACTACTGGCGAGCTCAATCTAGCTTAACTGAACGAATCAACACAGCATTAAATTCCTAATGAAAAAGTATAATGTTACGTAAAACCGCTCATTTTTATGATGTAGTATAAGATCAAAATTATGATCATTTAAAAGTGATAATTTTGCGAATCTCTTTTGTCATTTTATTTATTCATAACAGTTGACATTATTATTAGTACATTAAACGGTATCAACAGCCATTATTTCCATTTTACCTTTAATGAAATATCTAATTTTACACTGCTTCGCATACATTCTTCCTCAGCATTATTCATTAACACTACTATACTATTTTATATAAATCATAATAGGCATACCGTAATATAAATATCAAAGACACTCTTTATTACTTTCTCTTACTGTTATCGTGTATTATAATCGTGTCAATTTTTCAAGTTCGAGTTCCATTTTCGAGTCTGAATACATGTCAAAGTTTCGACATCAAGTTTTCACCAGAAATATCCGTGTTGAGGTTCCCTCAGTCCAAAAAAAATGTTTTGGGGTGCAGAATATATCAAAAACAAAAAATTGCAGAATGTTTAAACTTAATATTTCGTTAATATACTACCAGGAGACCTGAAAATAAGGTTTTTCGTCAAAATTGTTCATCCGAAGGTGCCACTTTAGTGATTTTTTTTTTTTTTTTTTTTAAATTTTTTTTTGTGATTTCCTTAAAACTTCAAATACTAACTGCACATTACAACTTTTATTTGAAACTTTTCTCGGACAAAATGCATTTAAGGGCACTTTTGGGAGAGAGGCGTGGTTATGTTTTCCACTAATGTGCTATTTCATTTCATTACACAATTCTGCCAACTAAATAATATTAATTAGAATTATATAAATTGCCAAAATTCCCAGTTTGAAGAAAATCGGTTGAGCGGAAGTGCGACTTTACTAAACAGGTTTTTCAGTTTTTTGTGATTTTTTTCTATAAAAATTGCCGATGGTTTTGAAACTAAGAAGAATTGTAAATGTGAAACAAAATTTGCCACATCGCATTAAGAAAATGTCGTGTTAGTGTTCCACACGTTTTTTTTTTTTTTTTCTTAAATTGATTCAAAATGTTAAAGCAAATCTTTAATTCAACAATTTCTATGTCACTTTAATAATATTATTATTAATATATTTTAGTAATTTCATTTAAAAATTAAAATATGTTTAATTTAAAAGTGGCAACACTGATCATTAAATTTAATTTCTAGAAATTAAAAGTATAGCATTAGCCCACTAATTTTAATGGAATAATTATTGTCACATTAATCAGATGATTTAGAAAAATAGTTATTTATCAAACAGAGAGAAAAGTAATGCTTTTTTTACTTTAATTGAACGAGCATGTAAAAATAGTAACACTCACGTGTTGTATATTATTTCCTTTTCTCCATCCCCAATAAATTGATTCTTAATTTATATAAATATAAAATATATTATGAAAAGTGTAAAGGTACATAGAATATACTTTTCTTTTCAAAAATATTTTTGAATTTATTTGTGCAATAAAACATCAATTAATTTTTTGTGATTTATTAAATGGTGGAACGTTATCAAATTATAAAATATCAATAATATAAATTTTTTTTTTCAGGATAATTTTAAATTAAATATGTTTAATTCATATGTTTATATGAATAACGTAAATTCTTAGCAAACATATGTAAAATTCTCTCCATTTCTCTTTCTTTCTATAACCTCCTCTATTTGGGAATAATCTCGATTCCGTTGTAAGTCATAAAAGACACTGTGATTTGTTTTGTACTGTGTCATTGTTTTCGCGAATTCTCTCTAGATGTCGGGCTAGTTAGGAGTTGAAAATTACATTACGTCACTTTCCAATAATGGCCATTTTTCCTTTCTCTCATTTGTGATTAAATGTCAAATTGCTTCACTTATAGGTAGGAGTGAAAATGTTATTAAAAAATTTGCATTAATGACTAAAAATATCAAATGTACTCACTCATAAGACTTTCAGATAATGTTTATATTATCTTACTAAAATATTTTTGTTGTCTCCCGAAAGGAAAGAACAGATATGTATTTAATACATCTTCAAGAAGAAGGAGTGGTAGAATGGTAACAATGTACTATATCAAGTGTCCATTTGTAGAAAGTTAGGTAAATGGAAGTATGTGAGTAGGGGGCTGGTAGAGGCAGAAGAAGGCACTACTGTAAGAGAAGAAGAACTGTTCAGCGTTTCAGGGCTTGTCAGTCTTAGTGGTGACATGGTAAGCGATACGAGTATCAGAGAGAGAAGTGTACCAGCAAACCTTCCATTCTATTTTCCCACAGAAAACATCCACCTTGCCATTGCATATACAGCTCCAGCTAGCTAGTGATCTTCTACTACTACTACAGGCAAAAAGAGTTGGAGAGAAATGGTAACAGAGAGAGAAAGAGAGAAAAGAAATACGGTTAAACTTTTCTCCTGAATAATTCATACTAGTATAACGGAAGAAAAAAAGTCTGTAGTATACCATTGGTGAAGAAAAAAGAAATTCCTAATGGTAGAGAGAATGGGTAAGAATAGGTTTGAAGAAGAAAAAGCAACGGATAGGTTTTGTACACCGAGCAGATACATTCTCGATCTAACCTGTCATGTTTTTACCATGTATTCTTGGAAATATCCTTAATATACTATTCTTTCTGAATTTAAAGTTTAATATAGAACAATAGCGAGAGTACTCGCTTGATAATTCTTAAATATCTTGAAGCATTTTTCATAATACATAATCCAATTACGAATATTCATGTTCTTTAAAAATAATAATAATAATATATAGTTGTTGTGGTTGGTTCTGCAGAGCTGGAAAGCATCCGAGATATTTTCCGTAACAGCCGGCTTTTTTTTGTGGTCATCGACCGGTTTCGGGCATATAACACACTTATACCTGTAATTATTCAATGATAAATTTATAAAAGTGTGAACTTAAGCTCGTTTAAACTTGTTATATTTAAGCATGTAAAGAACCCATATTTATGTATACATGCGTGCGTGGATAGCGTGTGCGAATTATGAAAGGTGAAATGCGAAATGTGTTTGTGTTATCAAACAACCAGCTTATATAGATTGATTGTTAAACAAAATATTATTTATTTATCTATAATATCGTACGATCATTCAGCTCGTATTTTATCATTTCTTGTCAGTAACTATTCTACAGCAGCCCGAGGTTGACATTGTGTTATTTCGCGCTGTTAGAAATAAATAGTAAGATAGTATGGATAATTAATTATTAAGCAAATCTCCTTAAAAAACATAGTTTAAGTTACACATCCCTACGTGTAGGTTGTTTCCATTTTTAAAGGGTACAATATGTCCGTTTAAAGACCGAAACATATGGTTTTTCCCACTCAAATACCAACACCCCTCTTAACCTAGTTATGCCCTAACAAAAACATTTAAAGACCCAGTGTATCAACTAAATTTGCACTCTGTGCAAATCTATGTTTATCACATTGTTTGACAAAAAGCATCCTGATGATGGGCGAACGCCCCAAACCGGTCGATGACCTCAAAAAGAAGCAGGCTATCACGGAAAATATCTCTGATAATAATATATATGTTACCGGGGCAAAGTATGAAATTCATCCCGGACAAGCCCCCATTTATTTTATTACATCTCGATTTCAAAATAGATTGTAATAGTAATTATTTAAAAGTTAAATTATTTTAATTAAAGTACCAGAACTATTGAAACACCATTTGGAATACCATGATTTATTATTATACTGAAACAGTGCAATAGAATTTCCCTAAATTAACAAATGAATAATAGGAATATTTAAAAGAATATTTTTCAAATACACAAAGTTTATCATAAGAAATATAATCTGGTAACTGATTATAAACCACGCATGGTATTATATGAAATGCCTAGGCATTCTATAGAATGCCTGAATTTCATACTTTGCCGGTAACATATACATATATAAAAGTTATAAGCAGGTCCTGACGTGTTTTTGACGTTTTATCGTGTAAAGTGAAGCGCCACTATAAATGGGCACTATAAAAGAGATCGCAGTTCTGGAGAGTGAAACAGCGAAATGATAATTTTTTTTTTTAATCAATTTAACTGGACTGATTTTTAAGTTTACGCTTTTATTTGAAATATTTATCCGAACAAACTGATTTTTTTTAGAAAAAGTCTAGGGAATCTGGATAATTGTGGTAAAATATTTTCTTTTATTACAAATTACAGATATTAGTTGCATTGAATACTAAAGTAACGTTTGAGGTCAATGTTTCTGCAATTTATTTCTTATGAAGTGAATCAAAGAACCTGCGAGAGGCCTACATCCATCTTTACTAAAGCATAGGATTTTTTTCTCCTTTATCAAAACTTGTCATATCAAAACAAATGTAATTATTTAAAAAAAAATATAAATATCCATTAAATTAGAATTTATAATAATGTTATAATGTATAAAGGAATCTATATAATATTATTCAAGTTAAAACAAAAATTAACAATAACTTACTCTTAATAAAACAAAAAAAATTCACCACTTAATATTCTCTCGTTCCCAAGCCATCCCTCCTCCCACCACTAATCTTTACTTTACATGAAGTAATTTGTGTGTTATATAGCCTATAATAAATTTATTACCTTCAAAGTTTGTTAGAAAGTTTCACAAACCTTCGAACTAAACCACCACCACCCGCCCTACTTAATAATAATTTTCATGGCCAAAAGGCTATTTGTAGTTTAGTAAGTTTTGTCTTTAAATTAATTAATACAGTTATGTTTATATAGGGATATATATATATACATATATGTATATATTTTAAATAATAATAATAATAATAGTAATATTTCAATAATTTATTACTTAGTATAATAGTATATGAATCCTAATTGTAAAGTGACAAATTGTAACAAGATTTACTATAATTACTAGACCACAATGGGAAACTTTAAACACCTCTCTGATTACGCCTTACATTCCCTTAAATCTTTTGCCTCTTTGTTCGTCTAACCAAATACATTTTGACTTTTAGTAATTAAACTTTACAATTCTCTTTCAAATATATTATTCTCTAACCAAAACTCTTCGTACACATTTCATAATAATAAATTCAATTTAACTTTCTATTATTGTCAGCGGTTAGAAGATTTCTATTATCTTCATAAAATTCTTTATTTCCTTCTAGTTATTTGCAGTTTATTACTTTAAACTTCAAGTAAATAAACTTTTTCTTTTTTTTCCTAATAGTTCGCTCACTCTCTTTTTAATTACATTCTAGAATATTACAATGGAATTCGATGTTTTAAAAAAAAAGTACTATAATTTCAATCAAACTTTCTATTTAAAAGTGGAAGGAATCAAACATTAATTACTCGCTACCTACGCCAAACTAGGGAGGGATAATTCAAATATATATATAGGCGAGCTAGACCTCCCTAAAGAACAGTTATCGACACCAGTCAGTCAACATCATTCTACGTAGCTTCTATTCTCAGACCAGTCTGCCTCTCTCTTAATTATTCTTTCGCTACCTTATTCTTAAAATCTCTACAACCCGTGTAAAGAATCAGAGATATTTTCCGTGATAGCCGGCTTATACGCGCCAGGTCTTTTATACACGGGTTGTTGTGGTTGGTTCCGCAGAGCTGGAAAGTATCAGAGATATTTTCCGTGATAGCCTGCTTCTTCTTTTTGTGGTCACGACCGGTTTCGGGCGTTCACCCATCTTCAGGATGCGTTTTTCCAGACAGTGTGACAACACAGACTTGCACAGAGCGAAGTTAGTTTACACACTCAGTAAAGTTACACAGAGTGTGCGAAACTAACTTCGCTGTGTGCACTTCGCTACTAACTAAGTTTAAATGTATTAAACCATTACTAAATTCAAAATCGGAGGCAATATGGCCGGTTTGTAATACGGTCAGTTTCATCCGTATATGTGATTTTTTTTTTTGGATTACAAAGTATCAGCTGTTTGAAGCATTTCTCCGGCTTTTCACGCATTAAAACACCATTTTAGTTTTACTTCTGAAGCTTGTACGAACAAATTTTTAACAAAGATTTTTGATAATTCCGAAGTAGCTAAGCGAATTTCATCTGATAAGAGAAAACGAAATGTACCTATCGCAGATAATGTTATCGCTCCATATTTATACAAAATATAATGCAATCAGTGTCCCAAATGCCGTTTTTATCAAGGCATTATAATCAAGACAGTGTACTGATGGCAGTATAATCAAGGCGCAATCAAAATTAAATATTTTTGAAAAATGTACTCTTTTTTATCTTGCACAAATCAAATACAGTTGATACACTCATCTTTGCCTACATAATATTTGCTCTGTGCAAGTCTATGTTATTACACTGTTTGACTAAAACATCCTGATGATGGGCGAACGCCCAAAACCGGTCGATGACCATAAAAAGACGCAGGCCATCACGGAAAATATCTGTGATGCTTTCCAGCTCTGCGGAAGCAGAACCGATGTAAAGACCTGGCAGTTTGTGTTTCAGCATATCTACAAATTTATTTCATTACTCTCTTAAATCATCTTCAATTTTCTTCCATTTCACATCTACCACATTTGTTTGGATTCTTCGTTCCTTGGATCCTACGTATCTTTAATGATTCGGATCCTATTACCTAAATTAAATTATATTATGAAGAAACAAATTTCCTCACCAAAGTGAGGATCGGTATTTGGAAGAAATAAACCTTCAATTATGCCGATATTTAGACAGAATTTCCTGTCTTTATCAAGGCTTTAATATATAGATAGATAGTCGTGAAGATGTGGAGAAAGAATTTTTAAACGTACACATTTGTTACTTCGCAGAAACATAAAAAAAGAAAATTAAAAGTTTCTAGTTTCTTGTCTTAAATCATCTAACTTTTTTATGTTTCTGCGATGTAACAGAAGTGTATGTTTAAAATTTTTTTCTCCACATCTTCACGACTCTGTATATATATTAAAGCCTTGATAAAGACAGGAAACTCTGTCAAAACGATGGCATAATTGAAGGTTTATTTCTTTCAAAGAAGATCCTCATCAAATTTCTTCATAATATAATTCATCAACAAATACTTTTATATAAATTAAATTATTAGGTATATAAAAATAGAACTTTCTCATTTGCTACACTTAAACAAATTAGATAGATTTTCTTATTATCACAATCAGGAAACCCATAAAGAATAAGAAATTTCAATTGATGTCATCAAGGCAGTTTTCTATGAAGTTTGAGAAATTTTCATGAAGAATAAAACTCATGGCCATTGGAGAAGGTGTGAATCGTTTAAAAAAAAAAAAAAAGTTGAATAATCATCCTTATTCACAATCAAAATAATTCATTTTACAACAAATAGTAAGAGAAAGTAATAATGCAGATTTTGCAATAATGATAAATTGAATGAATTCTTCTTCAATTCGATTTTAGCCATGATGCTTTAAAATAGACAGACATATAGACAGACTTCTCTTCAACTAAGTAGATTTTTACCCTGCCCAAGAGAATATACTAGTTTTAATATAATAAAATAAAATGTCCTATTTTCTAATCTGTTAAAGATATGCGACCATTGAAAGTTATTAAGTGGAATATTAATAATATTGTTTCCATAAATCTTTATAAGAAGTTAGTATGGAATGAAATGGAGGCTTTAGGAAAATTCAATTTTAACCAAATCTCCTGCTGCTACTACTACTGCAGAATGGGGAAGAAGTAGATGAAGAAAGTGTTGCGTTTAGATAGTGATGAAGAAGAGAAGAATAGGAGGACACTATTAGACAGAGAGCAAGCAGAATACATTGCTAAGGATTGGTGACGAAGGATGAGGATTTTGACGTAGGTTGAGGATTGTGCTGCCGTTATAGCTTGGTCCCTCTTCTACTACTGTACTAGGCATGAGTTACACTATTATTTGAATAAACTACCTACGCCAGACCGCTAAGTCATCCCTTTAAATCAGAATACCATGAAATTGGCTTTCAAGTCTAATCTTTGAATTACCCAAGCATTTCCATTGCTAAAAACACACACAGAGACACAAATATACATATATACAATTTGTGTTAATCATAATCTTTAAATTGATATTTGGCTACCTACCATCATGCGATTTACAATTTGTTCCCTTTAAAAGACCCTTTAAGTTTAAGCAATTTTTATAATTTTTTCATGTTTTCAAATTAATATTAACCAAAATTTTTGTTTTGAAAGTAAAATGCTTTAATTAAAACAATTTTATTAATTTTCATGATTGTTATAGATTAATACTGTAGTTGTTTGTTAATTACTTATGGTAAAGTGTTTACAAATTCCTCGTTCATTTATCTTGTTTGTTTGTGAAGTAAAGAAGATTGTCGCCAAGTAAAGTCTAGAATAGATACAAGATATTAATTATCTCAATTGCACTCCTAGATAAGTATCGTTAGAGAGAGAGAGAGACTTGCATTGAAAGTATATAGAGTACTTGAATGATAGAGTACTATATAGAGACTGTATTGAAAATATATATAATTACCACACACAAGAAACATCTTTATGGCATGTAATGTGCAGATCTTGGGGAGAAATGATGAAAAAATATAAATTATGATTTTCTAATTATAAGTAAAATATGTTAGTAGAAATATATTTTTAATATTGATTTATTATTTAGATCAATCTCAAGATTGGGTTTTTACGAAGGTTGGGTGAAACAATGAGGGACAGTTAGAAAGGTAGAATACCTTTAGTACAATAAAAGGGAATTTCCCTTCCTTTCTCTCTTGAATAGAGGAGGGATTATATATATGTAGTGCCTCCAATAGGGAGGATCAAATTTTTATGGTTCAGAAAAAGAGTGTTCATAGTCAAGTGATGTAAGTGCTAAGCCCAATCTTCAAATCGGAGATTCCATTAATTTGTAAGTTTTAATTCCTCCAAAATGTATCTAATGTAATTTATAGACAAATGAAATATATTTATATTTTATGCATTTATTTATCTGAATAATATATATTTCTATTTAAGTTATTCATCAGTGTATTTATAATCCCTCAGTTATATTTATTATCACTCAGTTCAAATAAACACAGACCTTTCGAGAAGAATCGAATTCTAAATTTTAATAATTAACATACTTAATTTACCCCTCCCCCCCATACAAATAATATTACAGGCGATTGTTAATATGAAGTAGTTTTAATAGAAATAATTAAAGGAAGATTCTTCTCGACCGTTACTTGTATGAAGGAAAAGGATTGTGAGTTTTGGTCTTTTTAAAAAAATAAAAAAAACTTAAATTCTTGCCAACGTTTCGACAAATATAGTCTTTTTCAAAGGTTATATCAACATGACTATGACTGTAGAAAAAACAAACCTAACTCTGATAACATAATAGCACTCACTAAACACCATTCTGAAAAAAGACACGATTTTGACTTTTCCAACACCAGTATTTTGGCAACTGAACGTAATAGGAAAAAACTTAATTTTTTAGAAATGCTATATATAAAAAAAGAGAAAAATTCGATTAATTACAGGACAGATACCAACAATCAATCAATTTATCATAACCTGATTTCTTAATCCTTGACCTTGTTTTTCCAAATAGACCCCTCTCTCCACTAGTCCCGTTATAAATATACCTGCCCGCTGTTCACTATGGTTTATTTGTTCACTATTCTCTGGTTGTTGAGGTGTTCTCAACTTTTTATTTCCAAAATTTTACATAAGTTTTCAAGTTTGATATGTTTTGAAGATTATTTAATTAGTTTATTTTATTTTTTTTATGTAAGTAAACCAAAAAAAATTGTTATATATTAATCCATATTTTATTTTTTATATTTTAGTACATTCTAATTTTTGTTTTTTGATTTTGACTTTCAAAAAACATCTATTGTATTTATGTTATGTAGGCCTTGAAAAAGACAATATATTTGTCGAAAAGTTGGCAAGAATTTAAGTTTTTTTAATTTTTTTAAAAAGACCGTAACTCACAATCCTTTTCCTTCAGAAATAATTAAATATCTCTTTATACAATTTATAAATAAATCAGGTTCGAAATGTACATTGCACTAAAGTGATACTTTTCAGTTCAGTTTAACATTGCACTTCCCAAGCAATCACTTCAGTTCGCAGAATTCTCCAAGCGAATCACTTATCCTGGAGTATCCCGAGTAATTATGATAGCCATTTATTATACTTCTATTAAATTACTGGGCATGTATTTGGCTAACTCCACAATATTGTAATCATCTTTATTTTCTTGTATTGTAAGTCAATCAACAAATAGTCATTATTCAATTACTACTTTGGTTTTGAAAATCTCTGGTTATTACATAAATATTACTTCAAATAATAAATATATCAGTCAAAAGAAATCATTATTATGTCACCTGTCGCTCAAAATTCTCAAAAATCAATTTTTCCTTTAAAAAAATGCTTCAAATAAACATGACATGCATTTATGTACGTATGTATACTTAGATGCACACATTTTCAACCAAAATTGCGAAAAAATATTCTGTAAAGTTGCTACATAACTTCCGGTTGATGAATTTGATGACTAAAATTTTATTGCCACATGCAGATTGTGGTAGCTAAATGAAATATCAGTTCTATGCTTCCTGTTGTTTGTGATAGTTTCTTTGTTCCCACACTTATACATCCCCTTCTTTAAAAAAAATATTTTTTCATTAAAAGGAAAGTTTAAAAAATTTATTTCAGACTCTTTTTCTAAAATTTGTAAATCGCTATTTTTTTCTCTTAAAAAGAAAAAAACCAAAGAGAAAGTAGTAATCATTTGCTGTGAAGAAAAACAAAAAAACCAATCTGCTTTGAAGAAATTTAAAAAAATCTGATGTGAAAATAGTTTCTTTCACAACTTTCTCTTCCTGCGATTCTAAATAATATTTTGTTATAAAGTGTATAATTGTGATTGTTTATTAAATTATTTGGAATTTTTAAGAAACAGTTTACTATAAATTTGACAATAGTTACCTGAACATTACAAAACAGCGCCTATAGTCTGTCATCCTACAGTAAAAGTTTGTAGCGGTAGTTTAAAAATTAAGCCTAACTTATAAGTTTTAAATGACGAATTATAAGTCAGTCTTGATATACTGATATCTTTTTTTTAACCTTCCTGATACAATGTGGTTAACTGCTAAAACAAAGTCATAAAGAATTAATTATATTCTGATACCATTATAAACAACAAAAAATCTGGTTTGAAACACTCACAAAACTTTCTCTTATTCCAGTTCGCGAAAATTATAATTGACAAAATTTTATAGTTAGTGTACCAAATTTAATGTGAAATTCGTTGAAAAAAAAAAACTGTTCAGTAAAAGCGCACTTAAGGTTTACTAATTTTCTTGAACCTCAAAATTTTGGCCATCTATTTATTTTTAATAAATCTGGAATTGTATAATCAACTATGATAGCACTTTAGAGAAAAATCTAACTACCATCCCTCCTTCAAAAGTGCCCTTAAATGAATTTTCCCAGAGAAATGTTTTAAATAAAAGTTGTAGATCCTTGTATATTTAGTTGATATACGAAGTTTGAACAAAATCTTTGGAGCCATTATCGAGAAAATCGCAACAACAAAAAAAATCATTTAATAAAGTGGCACTTCCGGTTGAGGAATTTTGATACATAACTTGCTGTCAGATCCCATGGTGTTACTGAACTAAATATCAAGTTTGAACTTTCTACGATTCTTCATTTTCGAGCAATGCTGTTCCCATTACATACATACATACAGACCATTTTCTAAAAACCATTTTTTCAGACTCAGAGGACCTCAAAACGGTGAAAACTCGATATTGAAAAGTTGACACGATTACAATACTTCCTCTTACTAGGGAATGAGAGACAGTAAAAAAACAAAAACTTAAGAACAGTTATCTTTATAAGTTCTTTTTTAGCCGCAAAAGCGGCCGATCTATAATAGTATTAAATAACCGACGTAGAAGATTTTCAGATAAAAAGTATGTATCTTTGATTTTCTTTTTAATTTACTCACTAAACAAATAATTGGAATAGGTTTACATAATTTTTGTTTACAATTAGATAAATAAGAATGTGTGCTAAATTCATGTACAGTTTTGCTGATCTATATAAAACTGGTAGAAAAAGTGTGACAAAATAAGTGGGTGAGACAAAAACATATTCACAGACATTCAATATTGCAAGCAGGATTTCGCACATATATACAAAGAGAGAGAAGGAACTATATTCACATGTAGTCAGCACCATTAGAGTTTAGATAGGGTAAGTTACATTCAGATTGAAGGCAGTGGGAAATGGAGGTAGGCGACCGGAGTGGCAAGTAAAGGAAACCGAGGACAAAGCTAAGGTATGAGAGAGCCAGAGAGAGAGAGTGAGAGCGAGTCGTCTCTTTTGAACAGTGAACACTCCTTGATGGGGGCTGGTGGCTGTTACCCCCGGACTACAGATCCCTTCAACCGGCACTTAGCACAGCAAGATCTTTCCCCGACCACTGGCACACTGCTGTATCCACTTTCCTAGTTTCACTACCACTACCTCCAACCTCTCCACTATTTTCGAACGACAGACTGTGAAGTGGGCTCAACTGAGCTCAAGAGTTTTTCACCCTCATTCTTCCCCATCCACCTTACAATTTCGTAGACCAGCGTTCTTGAATAAGGTTCATTCAACATAGCATTAAAATTGTCCAAAGTGTTTTTTATTCACTGAGTCGTTAAAAAAAAAAAAAACCTATGTTAATTACTTTTTAACACTATT
This sequence comes from Triatoma infestans, assembly GCA_011037195.1. Lineage (NCBI taxonomy): Eukaryota > Metazoa > Arthropoda > Insecta > Hemiptera > Reduviidae > Triatoma > Triatoma infestans. Next base: position 57,747 of record JAAEAF010003964.1, read on the forward strand.
TAAATAATAAATCTTAACTATACTTTATGATTTTTTTTAAAAAAAGTTATAAATTAAATTGTTAAATGGTATTTTAATAACTTCCAGGTTACCTGCTTTTTTCACTAAAAGTATTAAAAAGCTTAAATGGAGAAATCATTTTTATTCATTTATCATTTTGTTTGATTAAAATCAGATTGAAACTTTACAGCAAAAAAATTCAATCTGAATCTGAACGAGATTTTCTAAACCTTTAATATATTTGTTTTTAATGAAATTTACTATTAATCACCGGACATGACATCTTCTGAGATTCAGATAACTAATACAAGCAAACGAAGAAGACCCCAGAGTATCGACCATGTCCTTTCTTTTCTTTACTTGGACGGAAAAAAGCTCTTATTCTAATTAATACAAATTGCGTGCAAATCTTTGGTAGACTACGGTCAGGTCCAAGTAGCTCTGTGTAGATTGTGGAAAAAGGGTTTAAAAATTTCTTTGAGTGATGAGTGATGCTATAGCGATTATCATCAGCAGCCGGAGATAAGCCGTCACAATCCTAGTTAATTGCATTTGTCATTAAAATTGCATTTGTCATTAAAATTGGTCAATCTTTAATTTATATAAGAAATAGTATTTGCTAAAAGTTAATCTTCTCAACTGAGAATGCAATTTTATTATTAATAATAATTAAAATACCCAATTATTATGTCTGGTACTGAAAGTATGTAGAGTAGGATTACAATGAATGATGTCATCAGTGTTTATTGTAGATGCTGAAGGAAGTTAAAAACAAAAAATTGAGAAAATCGGTGAGGATAAAAAACTGTAGATGTTCAGCGAAAGTAAAGTTTATAAGGGAAGAGATTAGCTCAGTGGTAGCGCGCTGGACTAGCAACGCGGAGATCGTAGGTTCGAATCCCGCCGTGCTACCCTTAGATTTTCTTTTTCTAGGAACATCTACAGTTCACTGTCCGGAGGCGGGCAGTGTATTGAAAAGGCTCCGGCGCAAAATGACCACAGATATTAATGCGCCTTAAATTAACTAAAAGAAGAAAAAACAAAGTAAAGTTTCTTGAACATGGCAGATATTATCACTTGAAGATGTTATATAAGCACCTACGATAAACACACATAAGCTCACCTTTATAGAAATTTGATAACAAATATACTAGTAAGAAATGATAGTTATGTGTTTGAAAATGAAAACTTTGACACTTTGTTGATTCATAATTTATATTTTGCGTCTTTCCTAAATAGATAGTGTAAAAAGTAGAGACATTCTGAGCGACGAGCGTTATGGTAGCGTTGGCGGGCGGAGAGTGAGATTTCTTGATATTTAGTTGCTTAGAATTTGCTAATGTTGTATTATTCGATTAAGAACCACCTTAATGGTTGCTTAAAGGATAGTTGTAATTTGATACTCTTTAAAACTGATATTGCTTATTAGCTTAATCTTTGAAACTGTTTGAAGCTATTCAAATACTTAAAATACTCTAGTTGAAGATTATTCAAATACTCTTGAAGACTCCAGAATCTGTCCGCCTCTTTTAAAAATAAAAAATCCAGATAATTTGGGCGAAGCTTTTAGCTTATTAATCTGGTAGTTTATTTGAGGGCTTAGTACTGGTAGATATATGAGACGGAGTCAGTTACACCATACTTAGCATCATTGGCGCTGTTGGGCGTAGATGCAGAAAAAAGAAGATCGCTAGCGCTGTTGTGATGAGAATTCAGAACATATTTATTTTCATTATATATGGAAGAGAAGTTGATTTTATTTTATTTCCACCAGTTGGGCGAAGAAAATCAAGAAATATTATTTATATTCATTCTTACATTAGTAAATGTGCTCCCGCTGTAGTCTAGTGATTAGCACTCTCACCTAATGAGTATCTAATGAGCAGTAAAGATTCAAATCCTGCAGTGTACAGGCTCAATCGGTACTGAGATAGCATCGCGAAAAAATGAGTTAAGCTATAATTAGTAGTAGATCTAGTAGCGAAGGCGAAAACTAACGCGATGGAAACTGGAGCTTGCCAATTTCATGGCATACAAAAAATCGCCGCTTCACAAACTTTGCCCAAACCATATGCTCGTTAAGCGTTAATCCCCATTTCTAGTCGTGTGAGGATCCCCTTACCACAACTCTGCCTTTCATTGTTACCCAATAGAAACTCTTCTATCTACAATCGCCAAATTTGCACAATTGAAAAGCTGCTTTTTTTTTTTTTTAGCAAAGTTCTTGAACTAATAACAAAATTAGTTTGAACACATTACACACAAACTGATTCAATTTTAAACAAGTGAACGCTCAAATACCGGTAAATGTTTAAAATGTTCGTACTACTCCCACTTCTAAAAGAACTTTGCAATCATCGAACTGGCTATTTTTTTTCTCACTTTTTCCCTCATTTATCATCGTTTCTTCATTTTATTATATTTTTTTGTCACTATGTGACAGTAGTTGCTTCTCTTTATAAATTAAAAAATAAATTTAATGCTTGATCATTCATTGTTTTTCCTATTTAAATATACTTTTGCAATAAATTATATTATGATTAGCTATAGTTTTATTTTTTTAATAAAACGAGTGTAATAGGATAATTAATAATTCAATTGAAAAAATTTCTCGTTTCCTTGGTTCCCTTCTAGTTATGGCATTTCGAAATTTCTTGTTGAAACTCATGCAAGGACTGTTAAGGTGTTTCCATTCTTTTCTAACACCAGAGTTTCGTCAGCCTATTTATTAACCGCACAGTACTTTGTTTTCCCAAATTATTAATTAATGGCCACCAAAATTACAATAAACAAATCTGTTTAATTCTGATTTTAGTTCTATTCATTTTTTTTGTCAGAAAACAATCTGAATTGAAATATTTTAAGTTTAATAATTGCATCATCACAAAATGTCTAATAAAAAGGGTAGTTTTCATCAAGTTAGCCCCTTTAAACAAAAAATGGATTGCGGTGTTTTCAGAAACTGAATAGGCCGTTTTTACAAGAAAATAGTTAGGAAGGGTTTAATGAATGCACAGACAACAAATCAGTTCGATTGCGAATATAATGGAGTTGTTGAGGAGAGAAATTGGGTTTGATTGAATGAAAGAGATATGAAGACACTGTTATAACGTAGCTATAAGTTTACACTAACTGCACTGGACTTTATAATGAAACTGATAGAATAAAAGGTGGGAGTAGAGATTTGACACGATGCGATGTATGGTTGAATCTGATAGATAGATCTAGATAAATTCTCACTGGCTTATATACACAGGTTCTACCACTCTAGCCTGCCTAAGTCAGAGAGTAGTCTCTGTTAATCAGAGAGGGCCTCTCTTCTCTCTGCTATGGTTGCATTTTCTTTGCTGTGGATGGGACCTATTACACCGAATATAAGGCCCATATTCATTTTCCTCACTTAGATCTTCTCGCCTGCTGATTGAAGCTGAATGAATCAGGAATCTTTGCTAGTCCAACAGGCAGCATGGTAGTTTGCAGAGCATGTTGGCAAGGCGCTAAAGAAATTTTGCCATCGAAACATTTCTTTTTAAACAATAATACTTTCAAATAGAACATGTTTTTTTTTAGGTGATATACCTGTTTGGAAATTGGCATTGTCTACACTGTTAATGGTTGGTGGCTGAAAAGTCTCACGTTTCAACTAAAATTATAAATATAGTAATAATATTTCTTTAACATTTTAATATAATGTGTTAAATGTACAAGAAGAAGAAAAGAAAATAGTGGGAGTTAAGAATGAAGAGATCTATTGACGTGGAAATAGAAAAATAAATAATGTTCAGAATAATCATTGATCAGAGCCGTAAAAAAAAAAAGAAATGGAAAGGCTATAACCAGGAGAAAGGGGAGAACATAATACGGGGTCTTGTGCAAACTGGAATACAGAGAATAGAGAATAAGTTATAAGTAGCAGTAAGTAGAGTTGTTTTAGACTTTTCATATAATTTACCATCTTTTCACCCAGTTGGTGTAACTCTCAATAAGTTGGGAAAAATCAACTCACTTTCAACCAAAGTAGGAAAGAAAATCAAACATTATAAATTATATAGAAAGTTCAGTTTATTAAATATACAATATTACAGTGCCATTATTACTATTGATAAAACAAACTTCCATACTCAGGTTAAAATATAAATCTCTCTGTTTACAGCTGACGATAAAGTCAGAGCTGGGTAAAATCTATTTTATATTCTTCTATTTATGTGTTAAAATTTTAGGAATTCAAATGAATTATTGCCCTTTTTTTTTTATTTTTATTTTTTGTTTTCTGACTAACCACTTGTTGCTGTCGTTTGTGAGTTTAGTAGGTAGTTGAAATGTTTAATAATATAAAATGAAATGTTGAATTAATTAAATCTTTAATTACTCCATGGTGGGAATTCTGTTTGACCGACTAATTAGTTATTCTCCGAAAATGTCAGTTATATTGGTTTTATTTTTAAATCTTGGTGCAACTTAGAGATCAATATCTACCAAAAGGTGATTTCTCTTAAAGCCGGCTACACACGTAACTGCATACTTGAACGGTATACATGCGCAAGCATACATGTGATCCACACGGCTCATGTATACTTGAACAGATAGCAGCTGGCGACTATGGCCGAAGACGACGATCTTGCTTTAGCAGCTTTTGTTTTAATTTACCAAAGAAAAAGTCAACGAAAAGATCGTTCTTTGTGATTAAAGAATGGCTGAAGAAACGAAAAAGCTATTCACACATTAATTTGTTAAGTGAATTGAAATTTTACGCAGGGGACTGGCATAATTATCTGAGAATGGATGAAGAAACTTACCTTCACCTTTTATCACTAGTTACTCCTTTGATTAAAAGGCATAAGCAATATCTTTTTTCCCCTTATCCTGGTAGTCTTTACACTCTACATTCCACAGACACGGTTCGCTCTCATAGATTTGAATTAATTCTTCTATAATTGATCTATGCCCCTTCCTAAAATTAACCGACATAATTATTTATAAATTATATGTTTTAATAATATAACCTTTATACACTTTTACTGAGTGAGAGGTTGCACAATGACGTTTTAAACATGAACAAGATGGCGCGCACAAGTATGCAATATGAAATTTTAAACATTTTCTGACTTGTGCAAGTTTTCCATACAAACGATCAAGTATGCCTGTACAAGCGGACTGCGCATGTATATCGTTCAAGTATGCAGTTACGTGTGTAGCCGGCTTAAGAGTAATATGAGCAGCGTAGATCTCAACAGTGGTGATAATCAGCCGTTTTTTTCTTCTTCTTCTTATGGCACTGACTGCAGTGCCAGGTAGTGAAGGTAGGTAGTGAAGGTACGCCTTCGTCTGCAGAACAACCTGCCAAATGTCTCTTCCAAAACTTTCCTCCTTCACTGCCTCATCACCACGTAGTCGTCAGGTCATCCTCGACGTCCAACTCATTCGGGATCTCCCTCGGAGGGCTTATCTCCAGGGTCACCTTCACACTTACTTTTGGATCGTGGTTGTTGTCCATCCTGTGAATGTGGCCAAGCCAGCGGAGTTTTCCCATCTTGACAGTCGTAACCAGATCTTCTTCCTCAAACATAACCTTCAGCTTATTATTTTTTCTAATCTGGTAATCGTCATCATTTGCTACTACTTGGAAATTGTTCTTAAAATACTTCTTTCCCAGGTAATCAGCTTCGCCTCATCTGCCTTTCTTAAGGCGCAGATTTCAGAGCCATTATGCTACAACTGGTCTAAGGATCATTTTGTATATGGCCTTTTTTGAGATATTTGATGCCGGTTATTAGAATTTTCAATAATTTCCATTTCTGATGGTTAAAGTTGTCTAAAATTATACGAGACATCAATATCAAAATAAATTTTCAATAAAGAGAAGTAGTACAAGAGATATTTAATGGTTTTGTGTTTAATGGTGAAGATGGTCTATTATTCCACAGCTATAACTTTGGACCCCCCTCCCGGGGGCCGTGACATGTCAGTTAGGGAGGCACGAACCAAGGAGATATAATAAAAATGAAATTTTATAGATTCCAACAACTAATTATGTAAATAGTAAAAATAGGAAACAAAACCTACAGATCTATACCTACAAAACCTACACGATTAAGCCATTTTTTTAAAACCTCATTTTTCCTTAAAATAATTCAAGAAATAATCAAATTAATATTTGATTTTATTGTGTAACTCCCAGCAGGCCAGTTATCTCTTTGAATTGAGCATTATTTTCAGTTTTTTCTTTCTTTTTTTACTATTTTTCTTAATTCTTTCGTTTCATTTCCTAAATCTATTGTGCAAGTTAAGTGGCATATAAAATTGCTTAATCGTATAGTGTAAGGAAATGTTGTAATACTTGAAGAAAGTCACGCACTACTTAGAACTGTCACTCACAATTTATATTTGCATTTGTCTTAGCCGAGCTTTAGAGTGGGAAGAGTTATAGCGATTGACCGAGCGACTATGAAAGAGAATAGGTAGATGTTGTGGTGGTTGGTTCCGCAGAGCTGGAAAGTATTAGACATTTTCCGTGGTAGCCTGCTTCATTTTGTGGTCATCGACTGGTTTTGGGCGTTCGCCCATCTAAGGATGCGTTTTTCAGGACAGTGTGCACAACACAGACTTGCACAGAGCAAACTCAGTTTACACACTGACTGGTTTAACTGTATTTAAAACTAAACTCTTAAACTAGGTCAAGGGATATGGTCAGCTGGGTGGAAAAACACGTGTTTGGGTTGTTGAAGGGCAAATTTTTCTTACAATGGACACAACACATGGGGGTCTAATTTGTAAACTCTGTTGTTGGAGGGAGATTTACTTTACAATTAACTAACCAAAATAAAATATAAAATATATTAAATTAAATAACGATTTAAACTAACATCGTTTAAAATTAAGCGATTCTTATAATTAAGTTTTTTATATAACTATGCATTCCAATCATTATTTCACTTTTTTACACAACATTAACATCCTCGCAAGCATGTATACCTAAATATGGTTTTTTATAATTAAGTTTTTTATTATGCATTCCACTCAACATATCACCTTTTTTACACAACATTCACATACATCATCCAAATTCATCCAAATACGCAAACTTTTTTTTTTTAAGATATATATATAAAACTAGTAGATTTAAAACTAAACCTAAAACTAAAATCCGTGTAAGAATTATTTGTTGCGTGTATCATGTTTGCACTGGTAATTGTGTTTCTGTTGCTATAGTGGGAAGAGTGTTTTGAATAATGGTTCACTGGCAAATTTTGTCTGTTCGTTAATTACGTTTTGTGTCTTGTGTTTATATATTTCGAGTTGTTCTACTATGTCAAGTCGTCTTCCTTTGTGGCCAGAATGCATTAGCTTCATCGTGGTCGTGATATCATCGGGTTTGTGTTTGTTAGTGTTTAGGTGATTGGCATAATTTGAGTCAACTTTGTTGTATTTGTACAGAAATTGACTTCTTGGTACTGTAGAGTTGTTGACTCATTGAAGAGTGTTATAGACACTTGTTATTTTTAGACTAGTTAAAGACTGGCTTAAACCCAGAACTGGGCCCTTATTTGTACAAAAAAAAAACAAAATCATTCTTGGGGTAGGATATTAACCGGAGATCGTTGCTTAAAATGGTACCATGTCGAGCGTTTGGAGTACTTAGAATGTGCCAGATGCGCAGTACATAGCTCAGAACTCTGAAACGTGAAATCAATTAGCGCTATTGTTGCGGAGGCGATAAGAAATCGCCTAATAAAAATAAACCAAGTTAGTTAGCACCTATAAGGCGTTTACATCAAGTCTAATTTGAGCTGAATTTAAACATTGGCTTCAGCCAAATTATAATGCTTAGGTTATGGAACAATTCTAGTTTATAATTTCTAATTAATATATAATCATCAATATGTATATTCTTTATATTATATACTGTTCGTGAGAGGTGACAGTTAAATTTAATACAGCCAGTATATATATAGAACCCGAACATTAGGTTGAGTAGATGGCGTAGCATGAAACCTTAATGTAGGTTAGTGGATAAATCAGGTTTCTATAGATTTCAAACTGCGTATAAAATGGGAGTAATGCAGTCAGTCTATCGTAGTATTATTGGAAGATAAGGCCGCAATTGATTGTATTTGAAATGAACATGTAATTGAAGAGGACTCTTATCTTTTGGTTTTAGAACTGAACGCTAGATAAGTTCCCATGATGAAAAACGAACACGGAAAACACTCACAGTAATTTTCACATAAATATCTGGTATGAAAAAAACTCACACAACTTTCTCTTGCTGCAAGAAATACAGTTTAAATAAAAAATTGACAAAGTATCTACACCTTTAGAATTTTTATACAAATTAAAATAATCTAACTAAAATATAGGCATTGTAGGGGTAAATTTTTGCACTAGCTAATTTTTGCTTATAATAGGTAGTATTAGAATGTGATCACACTGTAGTTCAGAAGATACCGTCTTGATATAACCCAAAAATACTTGAAATTTAAGTTGCAGATTTGCCAGTTCCCTAATAGCATTTTTTTTTCGTTAACACATTATAGTGAAAAGATAATTTAAAGGAAAATTTTTAAAAATAAAAATGATGAATATTTATGGTGAACGAAGTTTAAAGATCTATCTATCTAACTGTAGCGCTTCATGGATTTTGATCGAAACGTTCGTTTCGAATAAGGTGCTGTGATATATGCAAGAAATATAAAAATATATTTAATTTGAATAAATCAAAATTGAGGGATATGTGACATTCCCTTGCAAAAGGACATTTCAGGTAGAAGACCACTATTCTTTTAGAGTTCATGAACTTGATAGATTGCGGAGTCTCTTCTTCTCACTGGGGAAGATTTCAAATAACAATTAGAAGACATTCCTTCAATATAGTTTGTTGTAGACACCGAAGCAGAACACTTCAGGAACACTTGTTTTTCGCTTTCTTAGCATCAGTGCATATTAATAATTTAATAATTCCTTTGCAAATAACTTGTAGCTATTATTTTAATAGAATTATTGTTAGCAGTGGTGACTACTTTCTTATTACTGATACTTCTCTCTTAAACATATATACTTACAAGCCCTTTTACAAAACCGCTCAAGCCACTACAAACTACAACACATCCACAACAATCATATTTCAGTGCTGGTTCTGAAACGTGGAACCACGTGTTTCCGATGAACACTCAACTGAAGTGATGGGCAAAACATCTTACTACTATCAACATGAAATTATATGCGCCACTTCAAGTCCAAGAATTCAATTTTATTTAAATTAGCAAATTGTAATTAATTCTCATTGATGTGAATATTACTAACATTTCGGCGATAATATTCATCCTAATTGTTGATGCACCTTCCTTCGTAATAAATTATTTAATATTGATACAAATATATTTCATACTAACATGCTACAACTTGCATTTTGATTATGCTGAGAACAATTTCTAAGCATTTGTAACTTTGTCACGAAGTTTCCTAACTAGACGTTTAGTTATAATCAACAAAATGTTAGTACCTTCTCTTTTAATTAAAATTTTCGTAGCTTTTCCTTTTACATAGACTTTATCTGATGAGAGTAATGTATGTAGTTTAGTTTTAATTAATTTTAAAGTTTTTACATTTATCCAATTACCTGTGTCTTATCTGCAAAAATACAAAGTTTGATTACGAAAATCTTGACGCACAAAGAATGCAGGAAAGCTCTCTTTTATTTATGGCATCAGTAAATCTGCTATAGGATTATATTGTTTTTTCCCTCCATCCTTTGAAAGAAAACAACTTCAAATGATGACCCAAACAATGTAAAGTTCATTTCAAATCAATTTTCCGTCCTTAATTTTTCCGAGGATTGTGAATGATACAAGGATAAATTTCTCTTTTATTTTCATACCATTTTCTGCAGACGACTAACTTCTACAACAGTTAATTACTGTAGTTATAACTTTCCTTCAAACTCTGAATTTTTACTCAGAGTCTATGTATCCTTAATATAAATATAGTGACACCGTCGGGCTTGGCCCTTCATGGGCTGTTGCGTCATAGGTTTTAGGGTTTTTGATGTCTTTACTCTTGGAATCAACATCATTTAATCATTTAAACACATAATTTAATATACATTAATATTACAAACATGTAGAACCGTGAATTATATCGAAATGGTTCATTAAAGGAAAACTTAAATGTGCAGAGTCCTTCCCCCGAAAAAGATCAATTTTTTTTTAAAATACTTCAAATAATGTGATAGGCCTACATGGATTTTTTTTTTAAAGAGGGGGGGGGGCAAATGCGTTACGGCCTTTAGATCTTATTGTGCTATGCAAGAAATTTTTAGCGCTTTTTTGAGAAAAATCGCCCCCCCCCCCCCCCCGAAGAAAGAAAAACTGAAAAAAAAAAGCAAGTAATGTTTGGTGATATGATAAGAACCTTCGTTTGGAATGCATGCTTGGATTTAAACAAATAATATCAGTTTTGAACTTGTACATTATTTTGCTCCTTATTGACAGACAGAAAAACACACACACACACACACACACACACACACACAAGTAATTACGTATTACAAACAATTCTATAAAAAAACATTTTTTTCTAATAAAGAAAATCCAAAAAACATATATTTATTTTCGGGAGCCACTGTTGACTAGAACGAGGTTTGGCACCCTGGCACGTGTGTGAATGTTTGTGCGAATGTGGATAGGTTTAGGATCGTCATAAGTGCGAGGAGTATAGAGTATTCCACTCTGTTGTAAATAGATGTGTGTGAATAACATAACTGTGTTTTAATGGATGAATGTATTTATAAGTATGAATGTATTTATAAGAATGAATGTATTTACTAGGATGAATATAACTATTACACAATCAGTATTAGGACAATTTTGTATTTATGACTATGATTCATAGGTTAAATAGCTCAGTAAAGATTGTAAATAACATCAACTACACCACCCAAATATGATTTAGCAAAAATAAAAAAGTAAAGTAGCGTTACGTTGAAATAATAAAGTTAAGATACTATCTACTCTGTTAATTTTGGAATATAGTTCATATGTTTGAATAATATTGAGTGGTTTTTATATGGGGAAGTGTCTATTTAATATAGTTCAGGTGGAAAGTTGTGCTGCATTGATGTGCAGCTTTCAAAATACAAAAAGAAACAACGTATATTTCTGAAGACAAAAGAACTTCAAAATTTTGAAACGAATTTCTTTTATTGCTACAAGAGAAAATAAAAGAATAGTTGGCAGAAAGTATTCTCAGATATATCCAACTAGTCTCGCAATTGCATACTTTGATTTAATATTGTTTCTTGTTTACTATATTGGTTCTATTTAGTACAATTCTAAAGCAGTGAACAAGCATTTGTAATATTGAAAACTAATTTCATGCCTTATTTCCCCAAATTTGAATTAACAAACGCTATTAATCTTGGACTCTTAAGACACAATATTTTTAATAATGTCAATAAGCATATGCACAAATTTTTGAATTTATTAAACATAGTGACAACAAAGTTAAATTTCCGATATAGTGCCTAAAAGTTATAAATTTGATTATGATCAAATTTCCTCCCATTGGTGGTAAGCTGGACATCCTATACTACTTTCCTTATCGATTTCAACCTTACTTCAATGAATACCGGTCATGGTTTAAACTCCACCTTCAAGGCTGAGATTGCAATCGGTATATTAGAATGGAATACTGTTGGGAATAAAGATTCCAGAATACTGAGTATCACTTTCATCCAATGAAATTTGTTTTGGTAAAAGTCGGATATAGTACCCCAACACGTGGTGCATTGTTCATGTATATTTTGTAACCTATATCCAACACTAAAATCAAATGTTTTGCTTAATACGTTATTTCCGTTTTTAAAAATTATTTATAAATTATTAATAAATTGATACTAGGACATGAAATGCAAAATAATGTTTAAAACGGAAATAACATTAAAAGCATTTTGTACTATTTCTGTCAATGTAAGTGCTTTAGAACTTCGCCTCCGCACTCCCTTTTACCGCACCCCAGTGTTCCCAGTGACCTCAATGAAGCGCGTGCGAGAAATCTATCTAA
>JAAEAF010003965.1:0-52289 GCA_011037195.1 Triatoma infestans
AAAACTAAAAATTAATTCGCGTTAGTAAGCCCACTTTAACAATTCACTAATTTTATGTTAAATTTCGTGAAAAATTTTCTCTCGTTACAGACAACGACTGTCCCATCATCGAACGTAGTTCAAATAATTAGAAATAAAAGAAAGCTAATTAACAGCAAAACAATCGTTACTGTTAAACCGTGCCAAATAATATTGAATTTAGAAAAATACAAAAAAAAAAAAACTGGTTGAGCTCCTTTAACAGTCTGCACTACTAATACAAATATTGTTTTTTTCCCCATAATCAGGATGATTTTTTAAATACACTCATGTTTATGATTTGTGTGTATCAACTATATTTGCTCTTTGCTCCTAGGAAGAAAAAAATCTAAGGGTAGCACAGCTGGACTCGAACCCCGGGTCCTCCACGTGGGAGTCCAAGTACGCTAACCACTTAGCTGTTCCCTTCCATAACAAAAATTAATAATTACCCTCTTGAAAAATTTTTGTTTTGCTCAGAAATAAGAATTATCCTGTGATTTTTATAAAGTCTCTGAAAACTTTCCTGATATATTCGATATGTTTTATTATTGGACTTCTGTAATTAATACGGTTGTAAACAAACAAAAAGATAAATTCATATTCAATAAAATTCAAAGTGAATGACCTCTGATACAATCTATCCTCTGATACACATTTAGAGCCAGTTTATTGTTTTTTTTGAAATTAAATTCTTCTTAAGTTTATTTTATTTAGTTTTAGTTAATTAATTATTATGTATTTTTCAATAATAGGTATTTAATTTTTAGAGAAACGAAAGGATATGGTTTAATATTTCTCCCCTCCAAAAATTTTAAAAATATAAATATTTGATGCACATACATATGTATTTATCCATTTAAATTTTCTATTTTTCCAACACTTTTTTTGATTGTTTAAAACTTTCAAAGAAAAATTAGGCAAAAACGTAACAACTGCAAAAATGTCAGCATGTTTATAATATCATTTGACACTCAGCATGTATAAATTATTGTTGTAAGATATAATCATTTCAACAGTCAAAATAGTTGCCGCTCATGGAATCACCGTTATTTATTGATAGATTTATTTTGTTTCAAAAATATTATCCCCATAGTATGATTTTTTATAGTTTGACTAGAAAATAAAAGTCAAATCTTAATATAAATAAAATAAAAAATGATTTCTAAAGAGGCTGAATAAAAAAATCTAAGTCGTGATATGAGTATTATTTACTACGTATTGTAATCGTGTCAAATTTTCGATATCGAGTTTTCATCGGAAATATCCGTATTGAGTTCACTTGAGTCCAAAAAAGTGATTTTTAGCAAATGGTCTGTGTAGCTGTGTGTGTCCGTGTGTGTGTGTGTGTGTGCATGTGAACAGCATAGCTCAAAAATGAAAAACCGTAGGAAGTTGAAACTTGATATTACGTTTAAAGTATCACCATGGGATCTGACAGTATGTTAACTGTCAAAACTCCTCTACCGGAAGTACTACTTTACAAGTTGGTTTTTTTACTTTTTTGCGATTTTTCTCAAAAATGGTTCCGACGATTTTCTTCAAACTTGGTATATCAACTACACATACAAAGAGCTACAACTTTTATTTGAAACATTTCTCTGGGAAAATTTATTTAAGGGCACTTATCGGGGAGGGGTGGGGTTAGGTTTTCATTTAAAGTGCTATTTCAGTTTATTAGACAATTCTGTCATCTAAATAATGTTAATTAGAATTGGATATGTTGTTGAAATTCCGAGTTTGAAAAAAAATCGAATAACCGGAAGTGCGTTTACTTTACCACTTTACTAAATGATTTTTTTCACTTTTTCGCGATTTTCTCAATAATAGTTCAGACGATTTTCTTGAAACTTCCTATGTAAACTAAACATACAAAGATCTACAACTTTTAATTAAAATATTTCTCTGGGAAAATTCATTTAAGGGCACTTTTAGGGAGCGGGGTGGGGTTATGTTTTTCTTAGGGTTATAGTTGATTATACAATTCTATCATCCATACTAAATTAATTAAAAATAAATAGAAGGCCAAAATTCCTAGTTTCAATAAAATTAGTAAACCGGAAGTGCGCTTTTACTGAACAGTTTTTTCAGTTTTCTACGAATTTCATTAAATTTTATACACAAACTATAAAATTTGTCAATTATAATTTTGGGTACTGGAGTAAGAGAAAGTTTTGTGTGTGTTCCACACCGTATTTTTTTTTTTTTTACAAAATATAAATAATTATTGATTTCAATTCCCCTGGTTGTACAGAATTGGTGTGACATTAAATTTCTATGTTATATACCATATGTTTGTGTTGTTGGCGCGCTCTACCGGGGCCATATTGTTTAAATCTAACCTTTCTATCTGTCAAGATTTGTAGTGGTTAGTTACTTAACCTACCTCTATATTTATGTTACGCACAAATATGTAAAATTTGCCATTTTATATACGTATAAATAGACTTAGAAAAAGTAGTTTAAGTGTTTCATTAGCCTTGAAATATAGATTAACAGGAAGAAATATTTGCGTGTGATAGTGAGTTCTATACCAGCAGTTTCAAGGAAATTCAATTAGTTGGTAGTGTGAGTTAGCACAGAAAATAAAGTAACTAATTTCTTACGTTCTGTAATTACAATAATTGCATTAACAATTTAGACCTCAATAAATTTTGAATAGAAAATAAATCTTAATTCTTTTTAAAAGATATTTTACTATACACAATTTTGAAATGTTTATTGTTATTAAATTTTTTATTAATAATAATTGTTAATAATTGTTAATAAAAATTATTATTATGTAAGTTTCATTATATTTATCTCTAAGGAAAGACCGCAGCCTGCGTTATTCAAGGTCCCTCTAGATCTTTATAAACCGCAAACAAAAAAGTCAGTCTTATTTAGATGATACAATTATATAATAAACTAAATATAGCGCTTAGGAAGAAAACATAACCCCCTTCAATCTCTCAAAAACCATCTTAAATCCATATTTTCGGTGAAATGTTTCAAATAAAAGTTCAAACTTTTTTGTATGTTTAGTTAATATATAAAGTTAAAAAAAAAAAAAAAATTAGTTAAAGCCGTTTCTGAGAAAACCACACACACAAAAAAAAAAAAAACTGAAAAATTCAATGAGTAAAAGTGAGTACTTGAGGGATTTTGGCAGGTAAATTTCTGCCAGGTTTCATGGTGACACCCCAAATATAATGCCAAGTATAAACGTTCCGCGATTTTTCTCTTTTTGTGCTATGCTATGTTTCTAATGCACAAGCATTCCAACTTTAAAGAAAATTACTTTGTTTTCGAATAAATTCTAAAAAAAAATGTTATTCTGTAATGGAATTCGTATCAATGCTTGTAATATGTATTAATATTATGTAGGCGATAAAACCGTATATTATTCAGAAATGGAGCTTTAAAGGAAAGCATAAAATCTACTATGCGACACCAGGGCCTCCAAAAAATTAATAAATAAATAAATTAATTTTGCGGAAAAAATGTTTCAAATAAAAGTGATATGTAATAGGATCTCTGAAGAAGGGGATCTAAAGCAGAGAGAGAGGAGGGCAGGATCACTCTCTAGTTTAGGCCAGACTAGAGTGGGAGAACCTGTTTAAATACAGCTATGTCAGCCATAGGAGGGAGGTCTACCGACAGTCATGCAGCAGAGTTCATACAGCAGTCACAACGCGTCATCAACCTTTCTCTTTGCCTCTCACTACCATTATTATTTTTATATTATATATTAGTAAAGTTCAGGCAGTTTGCGCTACTTTTCTATTATACAGTGTTCGGCTTTACTTCTAGTTTATTTATCTATCCAACCTAAACTTCTCTCCTTCTTAAACCTATTATAGATAGGTATTTATATCTGCAAATAGTATACGAAGTTTAAGGAAATTCGTTAGAACCCTTTTTCGGAGAAATTCACGAAAAAATGAAAAAGAAAACAAAAAAAAATCATTCAGTAAAATCGCACTTCCGCCCAATGGATTTGGCCGGAAATCTTTGTGTCTGGATATGTTGGTAGTATCTAAATGGAATACCAAGTTTGTAACTTCCTGCGACTTTTTCGTTTTTGAGTTATTCTGTTAACACACACCACTTTAAAAAAAAAAACATTTTTTCATATCAGGAGGACCCAAAAAACAAGTAGTTCCGGTAAAAGCTCAATTTCGAAAATTTAGTCTCGATCGTAATACTTGGAGTAAGAAAAAGTACAAAAAAAAAAAAAAATATAAAATAAAAAGTTGCACTTTCGTTTTCAGATTCCGTCTTCGAAAACTGAAATCTTTGTGTGAGACCTTATGGACTTACCTTTATGGAGCAATTTTGTTTAAGAAGAAATTGTATTTTCTTATAATACTGATGTGTTAATTGAATTAATATAATATGATTGTCGTTAATAGAAGTGTGTGTGTGTGTGTGTGTGTGTATTCAGGTGAATGAATGTGTGTAGGTTTAAAGTATTACGGGATTGGTTGCAATATT
Source organism: Triatoma infestans (assembly GCA_011037195.1). Lineage (NCBI taxonomy): Eukaryota > Metazoa > Arthropoda > Insecta > Hemiptera > Reduviidae > Triatoma > Triatoma infestans. Next base: position 4,495 of record JAAEAF010003965.1, read on the forward strand.
GTATACATTTATAAATGTATCCATCCCATTTGTAAAAATATCTTGAATATATCTTTGTTGTATTATAGTGTACATGAAATTTATATATTACTCATTCTGGTATAATTATATCATTGTTTCCATTTCCTATTCTGATATATTTATATCGAAATCAAATAAGAAATTAATTTCTTTTACTTTATTTTAATTTTACTTATTTTTTTTTTTTAATGTTTATTTTTGATGCTGAAAATTGACGGATACTTATCCAACGTACTTTTATTTATAAGCAGTTGTATATTTGATTGTTTTTTGTGAATAAAGTATTTTATTATTATTAATATATATTATTAAGTATATAGGGTTGCGAGGAATATCGAGTATTCCAGCTCACCGTATGAATGTTGGTCTGGTAGTTAGTATGAATGAGGTGGCGTTAGATATTTAGAGCTAATTGTGCGAATGTATTTATTGGCGTGTTTGTATTAATTTGTACGAATATAGTGGTTAGTGTCGTGGAAAGAATGAGGGAGTAACAAATTAGTCAGTTCAGCATTAATGGCTGAATGATAACATGTCAATGCCAAAGACAACAAACGCGCACATACATCCAGAATATTTGAAATATTTTTTTTGTTCTCAGGGGATTCAAAATATTTATTCCCCTTGTACGAGTATGAGCTTTAAAAATCCATGAGATTCCGACGGGGCTCCTGTCCTCCTGTCTTCTTCAATAATAATCCTCTTCCTTTCAGAGTCCTGATGCCCTACCTTGGGCTCTTTATAGACAAACCACACACTTGGAATCTATACACAAGACTTAAAAGACAACCAATAACTAAAGCGTTCCAAACTTCTTTACAGACTTCTTGGATTATCCACAGAATTGAAAAAAAAAACATATATATTATGATTCTTAAACCTAAATATGTGGACTCATGGACTAGATCTATGAGGTTCAGCGAAACTTACAAACATATGAACTATACAGACATACCAAATCCAAACTACTTCGACAAGTTAACGCCCGCTACTATGTCACAAATTTTACTCTCCATGCCTTACGAACAACTTGCCCTCGACAAAATATATCAAATACTATACCGCTTTCTCTCATTGCTTTAATCCATTTGTACCGTCTCCAGCCTCTGCTACTATCCCTTACAATACAGTTCGCGGTTTGAATCGCCAATCGCACCCGAGAGTTCCTTTGGAATTGATTGATAACTATGGCATCCCGTTGGGGTAGTTATACTCCTCCTGCTCTTCACATCAAGCTATCTCATCTCATCTCATCCTATTTACTTATCGTATTATATATCAATAAACAGACTGTAAAATATTAGCGGAGATAAGAAAACAAATCATGATTAAATAGTCCAGTTTTATATTCATCATAGGACCTTGGACCTCACAATTAAATATAATATATAATTTAAATATGAAAGTTTAAACAATTACATAAATATATCTGTTTTTTTTTTTCTTTTTGTCTAAATATAACTAAGTATAAATTTATTTATAAAATTGCCATGAACTTGACATTTCACTTTCTCTTTAAACGTAATTCTCTAGACACTTTCTCTTGATCTAACAACACTAGAGTTAAGTTTTTTAAACTTCCGGCAATATTATAGTCTAGAATTTGCATGGTCATAATATTTAAAACATTCAAATAGTACTATTTTATATTTTTACTTTCTCTTATCGCTTAGTTAAGTCTGAAAAAAAATGTTTTCTTTTTAGTAAATGGTCTGTCTGTATGTGTGTACTACAATAGCTTACAAACGAAAAATTTATTTTGGAATGTTACCAAGCTGCAATGTAACCAAACAAGCGGTAACTGATAAAAATCTCCAAGAAAATTCTTTCAAGCATAACGCCAACAACAATATTAGGCCATTTTCCGGCCTAAAAAAAACAAAAAACAATAAATTCGTCGGAAACAAAATTATCGTGTCTATATCTTTTATTATCAATAATTTAATTATTAAAATTAGATTTAACTGACATAAAAATCAATGAATAATAACGATTCAGAGTTGGTACAGAGTTAGTCGTAAAGTGAATGGGGGCTATGATTACGTACATAATTATTAATTGATTATTTCAGACACGTTTTATGTTTTGTATATATTATGTTAAGAGTTCAAATATTATTTAAAACATTATTATTTAGATATTTTTACTTTCTCTTACTCCTTAGTAAGTATGGTATTCGTGTGAAATTTTCGATATCGAATTTTCACCGGAAATATCCGTTTTAAAGGTCCAGTGAGTCCAAAAAAGTGTTTTTTTTTTTGTTTTTTTTTTAGCAAACGGTCTGTGTGTATGTGCGTGTGTGTATGTATGTATGTGAACAGTATAGCTCAATTTTTATCGTCTAAATAATGTTAATTAGAATTAAATATGTTGTTGAAATTCCGAGTTTCATAAAAATCGGATGACCGGAAGTGCGTTTACTTTACCACTTTACTAAATGAATTTTTCCACTTTTTCATGATTATCTCAAACATGGCTCCGACGATGTTTTCTTTAAACTTGTTATCAACTACATATGCAAAGAGCTACAATTTTTATTTAAAACATTTCTCTAGGAAAATCCATTTAATGGCACTTTCAGGGGAGGTGTGGGGTTATGTTTGTTCTCTAAAATGCTATCATAGTTGATTATACAATTCTATCATCCCATCAGAATTAATTAGAAATAAATGGATGGCCAAAATTCATGTGGTTCATGGAAAGTAATTAACCGGAAGTGCACTTTCACCGAATAGTTTTTCCAGTTTTCGTCGTATTTCAATTAATTTGATACACAAACAATAAAATTTGTCAATTATAATTTTGAGAACTGGAGTAAGAGAAAGTTGTGTGAGTGTTTCATATCAGATTTTTATTTTAATGATTTTTTTTCTTTATTATTATTATTGTATTTGCTGATAAAATTATTGATTTTAATTAGATATTCATTGGTGAGTGTTCAACCTTATGACGGTGGCTCTTACTTTCTCTTAGTGTTTTATAAAGCAGATGTTGTTAAATTTTTTAAAATTGAATTATCACCGGTAATATATTTCAAAATATAATACGCGAATAGCGAAAAAATTTTTACTTTCTCTTACTCCTTAGTAAGAGGAAGTATTGTAATCGTTTCAAACTTTCGATATCAAGTTTTCACCGGAAATATCCGTTTTTAAGGTCCCCTGAGTACAAAAAAAGTGGTTTTTAGCAAGTGGTCTGTGTGTATGTATGTGAACCGGTATAGCTCGAAATCGAAAAACCGTAGAAAGTCGAAACTTGATATTCGTTTACGTATTACCATGGGATCTGACTACATGATCTGTCATAATTTCTCAACCGGAAGTACCACTTTACTAGTTGTTTTTTTTTTTACTTTTTTTGCGATTTTCTTAAAAATAAGTCTTGACGATTTTCTTTAACTTGCACGTACAAAGAGCTATAACTTTTATTTGAAATATTTCTCCGGGAAACTCCATTTATGGGCACCTTTGTGGGAGGGGTGGGCTTAGGCTTTCATCAAAAGTACTATTTCCGTTTATTGTATAATTCTGTCATCTATCACGGGTGGGCTTATACCCCGGCACGTCAGCCAACAGAGGCTTATTGTGTCATATTCTGTCATCTAAGTAATATTAATTATTATTAAATATGTTGCTGAAATTCCGAGTATGGAAAAAATTGGATGACCGGATGTGTGTTTTTTTGCTGAAATGTATTTTTCAGTTTCTGGTGTTGTTTTTTTTTTTTTTTTACTTTCTTGCGCTTTTCTCGAAAATGGCTTCGACGATTTTCTTCAAACTTGTTATATCAACTAAACATATAAAGATCTACAAGTTTTATTTAAAACATTTCTCTGGAAAAATTCATTTAAGGGCACATTTGGGGGAGGAGTAGGGTTATGTTTTTTCTCTAAAGTGCTATCATAGTCGATTATACAATTCTACCATCCGAACAAAATAAATTACAAATAAATAGATGGCTAAAATTCCACGTTTTAAGAATATTAGTAAACCGGAAATGCGCTTTTACTGAACATTTTTCTTCAGTTTTCGATGAATTTCATCAAATTTGGTGAGAAAGTTGTGTGAGTGTTTCACACCAGATTTTTTTAAAACTCTTTTCCAATTTTCACCGACGTTTCGGCAAGTTTATTGCCTTCTTCAGGGTAAAAATTTTCCTGTTTTTTTTTTATTTTTAACTTTTTTGGTATTTCCACGGTTCCCGTGGTTACCCTTGATCCCCAAAAACCATGTGAGGTGTTCTTCCCAGTCTTCCTCCGTCAGGCCGCGAGCACCCATTGTTCGAACCATGATGCGTCCATTCCAAATCATTCTAGAGCGCCCTCTTTTTCTTGTTCCAAGAGGGGACCACAAAAACACTTTCTTTGGGGTTTCTGAAAAACACTTTCCTCCCACATTCGCTGAACATAACCGTACCATTATAGAGACCGCATATCTAATCAGACAATTACAGTCTCCTGTGCTTCCATATCCGCTCGGAGAAAAGAAACACTCAAACTGCGTCTCAGACCGTCTATCTCAATTGTATTTATTCGTTTTCTGAGACCTTCGGTAAGGGTCCAGCTCTTCCTACCGTATGTGAGAATGCTTTCCACTATCACCCGCACAGTGAGTTCTTCGTATGCATTTCCTGTTTGTATTTCTTAAAAACTACAATGTTTAATTTGTGACTTACCACCACCAAGTGATGGTAGTGTAATGTGATAACAAGAAGGAGTGATAACAGAAGGAAAATAGATATAAAAGTTATAACTAGTGGTGCCAGCCAGACGCTATTATTCAATACAAGAGCCGTGGTCAGTGCACGGTCAAAGGGACCGCCAAGGACAACCGCCAAAGATACACTGCTTCAAAAGGGTCATTATACGGTCAGTACACAGAAGCCGCCTGGCTAATATACAAAAATCAACAAATCACTCAAAAGACCGACCACCTGGCTACAGTCCTTTGATAACTACCATCACCTGTTGCCACACCTGCTCGCCGACCTATTCAAGACCTAGGGTCAACACACAGCAATAAACAAATACTCAAAAGACCGACCACCTGGCTACAGTCTTTTGATAACCGCCAACACCTGTTGCCAGACCTATTCAAGACGTAGGGTCAACACACGGCAAGAGATGTTTTAGTGTGACCCGTAATTACAGACTTGTCAATGTGTGAGTGATGACAATATTCCTCTACAGGAAGTGGGGAGGATTATTCTTCAGTATTTTATCAGCGTAACATCAAGATTCTACCAGTGACATAATTCACACATCAGAGCGCGTCCCGAATCTAAGAATTTAAACATGTATTTATTTATCATCATTATAGTTGTGCATTCTAGTTACAATTTAAATCATCTTAAATTAATTGTAGTTTATCTTTTCAAACGTTTAAATTATTGTTAAAATATACATATATATCTATTTTCGTAAATTAGTAATTCATATTCCGAGTAACAACTCTCTAAAAATCTCTAACTAACTTCCAACTATTCATCGCATCATAACCCTCACCAAGACATCTGAACCCACTATAGTAGCAACACTTGGTGATGGTATATCACAAGTTAAATTGTATTTCTTAAAAACTACAAACAGGAAAATTTTTACCCTGAAGTCGCAATCGGCAGAGTGTAGTACGAAATTTTCGGCACGTTGAGACCGGAGAAAATCGTACTTCAAGGACTGGTGGTCCTCATGAAGGTCTGGGACTTCATGATAAGGGGAGGATTCCTCTACTAGACATTAAGAGGATGGGGGTTGGCACAATAAGCCTCATGGGCAGGCTGCAGTGCCTGGGTTTGAGTCCCCCCATCCCCGGTATCATTCTAATTCTAGGTTAGGACCAATATGTCAAACATTTAATTATGAGAAAGTTTGTCATTTATACATAATTATACAAACAGGAGTAAGAGAAAGTCGTGTGTGTGTGTGTGTGTGTGTGTGAGTGTATTCTGACACCAGATTTTGTTTATCTTGATAAACTTAGATTATAAAATTATTTCTTATTGATGTGATAACATGATTATTGTGAAAGTTAATAGTGTCACTATTATTTGTTGTCATGTACTAATCCAATTTAATTCATAATGATATAATTTGAGGAGAGATAAAGGAAAAGTTTTCTTAATAAAAATGGCCATATTAGAATTTTTATTCTGTTGTAACGTTCGTAATTTGGCCATTATTACATACTTATTTTCATCTTACGTGTCTTATTAGATAAAAAAGAAAATCCAATAGGAATACGTACATTCACATGACTTTCTTATTCTTTTCTAATTCTCACAACTCTAATTAGCTACTATTGTCATAATATACGAGTATATAATATGTAACATGTGAAATCTCTATTTTACTTTCCTATTTATTGTTATTAAATTAATATACGGTTGTGTTTATTTAACAATACTTATTTATATTATATGGAATTAAAGGACTTTGACGTGATGACATCATTGTCAGGCTCACTGCAATCTGTGAAGTAAAGGTTGCAACGCACCCAAACGGCAAATTTTTTAAATTATTTTTTGTATTACTTTCTCTTACTTTTAGTAAGAGGAAGTATTGTAATTGTGTCAAATTATCGATGTCGACTTTTCACCGGAAATATCCGTTTTGAGGTCCCCTGAGTCCCAAAAAGTGGTTTTTAGCAAATGGTTTGTGTGTGTGTGTGTGTGTGTATGTGAACAGAATAGCTCAAAAACGAAAAACCGTAGAAAGTTGAAACTTGATATTCCGTTTAGGTTTCACCATGGCATCTGACAGTGGGTCATCTGTCAAAATTCCTCAACCGGAAGTACCACTTTACTAGCTAGACTTTTTACATTTTTGCGATTTTCTCAAAAATGGCTGCATCGATTTTCTTTAAACTTGTATATCAACTACACATACAAAGAGCTACAACTTTTATTTGAAATATTTCTCTGGGAAAATTCATTTAAGGGCAGTTATGGGGGAGAGGTGGGGTTAAGTTTTTCAACTAAAGTGCTATTTCAGTTTATCAAACAATTCTATCACCTAAATAGTTTTAATTAGAATTGAATATGTTGTTGAAATTACAAATCAAGCGGCAACATTTCAAAATAGGTATTAGAGGTATATTTATTTGGAATGCTTACTGCACACATAAAAACCTATCATCACTTTTATTTAAAATATATATCCGAAAAGCTGCTGATTTTAAGCAGTTCAATTCAATTGAAACCCGGAGATCAATGTTAATGGTGTTCACTTCTGGATTATAATGAAATCAAGTCTACTTCTATCTATCCAGGACAGTACCTCTCTTACTTTCTCCTACTCCTAGTAAGAGGAAGCATTGTAATCGTCCCCTGACTCAAAAAGTGGTTTTTAGCAAATGTTATCTCTGTGGATGTACGTATGAATGTGAACAGCACAGCTCAAAAACGAAGAAACGCAGAAAGTTAAAACTTGATATCACCATGGAACGCGACATTAGGTTATCTGTCAAAATTCCTCAACCGGAAGTACTACTTTACAAAATGTTTTTTTTTTTTTTTTCAATTTTTTGCGATTTTCTCGAAAATGGCTTCAACAATTTATTTTTTGAACTCGGTATATCCAACTACATATGCAAAATTTCTACAATTTTTATTTGAAACATTTCTCCAGAAAAATGCATTTGAGGGCATTTTTGGTGTTGCTATGCTTTCCTCTAAAATGCTATTTCAGTTTATTACACAATTCTATCATCTAAATAATATTAATTAGAATTTAATAATTTTGCTGAAATATTTTGTTTGAAAATAATCAGATGACCGGAAGTGCGTTTTACTGAATAGTATTTTTCATATTTCTGGTATTTTCTCCAAAAAGGCCCCAAACTATTTTCTTTAAACTAAGTATGTGCACACATCTATAGACCTACCAACTTTTATTTGAAACATTTCTCCGGGTAGATAGATAGATAGATTCTAACGTGGGAATTGGTTCTTCAGCCTACGCCACCGCGACAGCCCAAGGATCTATTGTGGCACCCCCCGAGTTGGAGACCCTCTCCCTATCCTGTCCTTAACCAGACTGTGGAATTGGGGGGGGGCTCCCAGGTGGTCAATCAGAGCACCTACTATCAGAGCACCCTCTCGAGTCCTGCTTGCCTTAAAAGACTTAATAGGTCCGAGAGAGGGCCCTGGCTGAGGCTTGTTGGCACCAGCTTCTCTTTACCAAAGAGGCGGTACCTTAGCCAGACCAGCCCCTCGCACTGACATACCACGTGCAGTGCCGTCTCCTCTTCCTCCTGACAAAACCTACATAGGCTATCCGTTGCCAGGCCCATGCGATGCATGTGCTTATTTAATCTACAATGGCCAGTGAGAACGCCAACTGCTATCCTTATGGCCACCCGGCCTAGTTGGAGTAATTCCGCAGTTAGCTTGGGCGAGTGGCTATGGATAAACGTTTTCGCCTGCCTCTGGCCTGGAGTTTTGACCCACCATTCCCTTGATCGGTCCTGCATCCATAGCTTAATGGATGCACTCCTGAGGCATCTTGAGACACCACAGAACGGCTCCGGCCCGATAAGTGCTCTCATTGAACCCTCCCGGGCCAGGCGGTCCGCCGCCTCATTGCCTCTGTAACCCGAGTGCCCAGGTACCCAAACCAGGAAGACCTTATTATGGCTACTAATTTCCCTGAGTGCACCTAGGCAGTCCCACACCAGCCTTGAGCTGATCTCCCACGAGTCGATTGCCCGCAGAGCAGCCTGGCTATCCGAATAAATGACGTCTCTGGAGTTATACACTCCCCGTCTTCTTATTTCGGCGGCGCAGATAATAATCGCGTCCAGCTCCGCCTGAAAGACCGTAGCTAGTCTTCCCAGGCTCACCGAGATATTACATCTCGGATGAGCCCCGTACACGCCGGCTCCCACTCCATATTCCATCTTGGACCCGTCCTTGTACCACATAGATTCGCCTGTAATTGGCGTTTCTCCGGGTAAACTCATTTAAGAAGGCTTTTGGGATAGGGGTAAGGGTTATGTTTGTCTCTAAAGTGCTTCATAGCTGATTATAATTACAATTCCACCATGTAGACAAAATTAATTAGAAATAAATTGATAGCCAAAATTTAGAATTTCAAAAAAAAAAAATTAGTAAACCGGAAGCGCGTTTTTACTGAACAGTTTTTGCAATTTTCTCCATAAAAACATCGACGGATTTCATTAAATTTGGTATACTATTTATAAAATTTGTCAATTACAACTTTGCAAACTGGTGTAAGAGAAAGTTGTGTGAGTGTTTCACACCAGATTTCTTTTTTTTTTATGTTAGGATAAATGTGTAACATTTTCACCCACTAATTTAGGCTTATTCAAAATCTTTGGATAGTGCAGCTTACTATCAGAAAATATCCTCACCTTCTCCTGTCCTCTTTGAGTATTCCTCTTTATCTTCCACTAAACAGCAACATTCAAAGATACCAAAGATCTTAGCTTGGAATACTGTGACCACACCCACTAATGCCACAGATCTTTTGTTCAACCCCTGTAGCTAAGCTCCTGCCCAAAACAGACCAGCTTCCTTTTTCTATCAGAGTAACAGTATATAATGTCATTACTTTCACTAATGGTAACTGACATGAACTTTTTGCTTTTTTTTTAAGGATCTCCTTATTTTTTCAGGTGACACCCAATCGAATTGCATCCATAACTAAAGATCTCATGATTTTTGTCCATTCCGCTCTTAAGAGCATGCTGTTTTCTGAAATGTAATTGGTATGATGTTGTTTAGTAGCTTGTGGCGTGAGCGGTTTAGTAAAGGGCTTGTGTGTATGTTTAAGAGAGAATAATCAAGTATCAGAATAATCAAGAGATCACCACTGTTTTTGACATAAATATATTAATTTCTAAAAGAATTTAAATACGTACTTTACAATATCACAACTGTATGCTTATTAAATCAATTGTTTATCTAGAATAAATGCTAAATTCTATAACTGGCACTGAATTTAAGATAGCGATTCCTTAATCAAGTATTCTAGTTTAATTTAAATGGCCATACAAAAGAACCTAATTTAATTTGGCATCGTTTGCGCTCATATAGAAATCCTAATTAATGTGATTATGTCACTTCTTATAGATGTCATTTCCAAGACTTTCCAAAAAAGTTTTCCGGAGTTACTATCGTAGGCTTTTTTAAACTGTTTTGACTTAGAATTGCTTTTTTTTTTTTTTCTAGGAGTCGCAAAGTAAAAATTTGGTCGATACAAAATCCTCCCACAGTAAAACCATACTCTGCACTTCGGATTAGAAATTTCCAGGATCTTTAATAAATTTTACGGCTTCTTTTACAATGGAATATGCCATTATTTGACCTCAATAGGGTTTGCTTTAGTTGTGCAGAAGGCAAAAGAGATTAATATTACCCATTTTGTTATAAGAATCTGGTATTAGATTAGATTCTTGGGGGGGGGGGGATTGGCTCTTCAGCCTGCGCCACCGCGACCTCGATGGGTCTAACGTGGCACCCCATAAGTTGGAGATCCTACCTCCGTCCTGTCCTTCATCGAACTATGAAGTCTGGGGAGGTCTCCCCAGGTGGTCAATTAGAGCACCTACCATCAGAGCACCCTCTCGAGCCCTGCCGGCCGTAATAGACTTAATAGACCCATGACTGAGGCTTGCAGGCACCAGCTTTTCTTCTCCGAAGAGGCGGTACCTCAGCCATACTAGCCTCTCGCACTGACATAGCATGTGCAGTGCTGTTTCCTCTTCTGCCTGACAAAACCTACACATGCGGTGCATGTGCTTATTGAGTCTGCAATGGCCAGTGAGAACGCCAACTGCCATCCTTATGTCCACCCGGCCTAGTTGGAGTAATTCTGCAGTTAGCCTGGGCAAGTAGCTATAAATAAACGTTTTCGCCTGCCTCTGGCCTGGGGTTTTAGCCCGCCATTGCCTTGATCGGTCGTGCATCCATGTCCTGATGGATGCACTCCTGAGGCATCTTGAGACACCACAGAACGGTTCCAGCCCTTTAAGTGTTCCGATGGAACCTTCCCGGGCCAAACGATCTGCTGCCTCATTACCTCGGTGACCCGAATGCCCCGATACCAAACCAGGAAGACCTTAGTATGGCTACTGATAACCCTAAGTGCACCTAGACAATCCCACACCAGCCTTGAGCTGATCTCCCACGAGTCAATTGCCCGCAGGGCAGCCTGGCTATCCGAATAAATGATGATTCTGGAGTTATGCACTCCGCGTCTTCTTATTTCGGCGGCGCAGGTAAGAATTGCGACTAACTCCGCCTGAAAGACCGTAGCTAGCATTCCCAGGCTTATCGAGATATTACTCGGATGAGCCCCGTACACGCCGGCTCCCACTCCTTCTTCCATCTTAGACCCGTCCGTGTACTACATAGATTTGCCTGAAATTGGCGGCCCGTCTTCCATGCCCCTCTGTCTAATACCAAGACTGTGAAGGGTTTTTGGAAGTCGTATCTAGGAGCCATTATATCATAAGGCAGACCTAGAATCGGGTGTGCCTCCAACTCCTCACCTAGTTTCTGGTATTTCCCGCTATGCCTGGGATAAATCGGAGCTTGTCCCTGTTGCAGTCGAGCCACAACTGCTCTCGCAACGCCTTGGCCGTAGATGTGGAATGGTAGAAGGTAATCTGGTATTAGTGAGGAGTTTGAATTTCTTTTTACCAGGGATAGATTAGTGATAAAGAAGTCCTTCTAGTCTTACACAATTTTCATTCATCATTCACCTGAACAAAATAATGAAATTATCTTCAGCTTGTTAAATTTCTTTTGGTTTATCCTGTCCTAGAGGACGTCAAAGAATAGACAATCATTGAAAACTGTTAGAATAAAATACAGTTCTGAAAGCTATTTAAAAGATAGGAATACTACCAGGGGCGGCTCTAGCTCGTGTAGCGCCCGTGTGCAATGAAACCCTGGCGCCCCCTAGGCCTGACCCCCCCGCGGCTATAACTATTAACTTTGCCGTCGTAACAAGAAAGTTTTTTCATATTCGAAAAAGAAGCCGCCCATAGGGCGCTCGCGTTTGATAACTGCCGCCACCGCGCTGGCTGGCCGCTTCTGTCATATCATTGTTGTACCATGATGGTCCAAGACGATGCTCTTAGCTGTCTCAGGGAGCGCCGCGGCGCCCCCTGAGACGGCGGCGCCCGTGTGCATTGCACACCCTGCACTATAGGTTAAGCCGCCCCTGAATACTACACACAAGGTTATCTTACAATGTTTTGAAAAAATATAGTAATGATAACATTAAATTAATGATTTCATTGCATTTTGCTATTTAAGTTATTATGTTTACTTTCAAACCATTGTAAGACAACCTTGTAAAAGCTTCCCAACTTTTAAATAGCTAGAAAAACGTTTTTCAATCATTATTGTATATTCTTTGACGTCCTCTAGACAGGATATACCAAAAGAAATTTAACAAGCTAAAGATGACTTTATTAAATCGAAACTTCTTATTTTATTCAGTGCATGAATAAAATGAAATTGTGAAGAATAGAAGAAGTTGTCACTAATCTGTCATTGGTAATTACCAATTTTATATTGGAATATCAATATTATAAAACATTAAGAACAATATTATTAAATAGATATTTAAGTTCAATTAGCTCAGTGTGTAAATTAACCTATTTGAAATAGTTTATAAGGGAACATTAAATAATTTATTTTATTTTATTACTGAACCTCTGTCTGAAAGAAAGATATAAATTTTGTAAGGCTATGTCCACACTGGTGCAACTTTCCTTTCAACAGAGCATGGCGTCGTAGCGCACGGTGTGATGAATGAAAGGCATGCGTTATTGCATGCCTCATTGAAGACGAGTAGGCATTTGTTTTTATAACGCAAGCAATAGCGTACGTGAATCCAACTAGTTGGATATTAATTAATAATATCTCCGACATGTCTGCAAATGAAGAGAAACTTGATTTCATAGAGGATTACCGCCAACGAACAGTTTTATGGAAAATAAATTCAAAATTATACACCAACCATTCTGAATCCATCGATAAAATGCACACTGAACAGATGATTAAGTGTGGACAACAAATTGAATGCGTCAAGAGGTATGCGTGAAAGGCATGCGTGACGCATGTTAAAATGGAAAGAGGAAGCGCAAGTTGAAAGGGAAGGGGAAAAGGAAAGCGCACCAGTGTGGACATAGCCTAAAGGTAATATTAAACAGCTGTAAAGAAATTGTTCAAATTCCACTGCTATCTGTAATTTCAAAATCCTTATTTAATTGAGTGTAATAATTTACTTTATAATTTTACTAAATGATATGAAATTGTATGAAATAATTATATTATTTTATTTCAACGAGGGTAAAAATCGCTGTAGTTCAGAAACGATTTGTTTCAATCAATTCAATAGTTTCAGTGCGTCAAGTTGGCATCCTTGTACTTAGTTTCTCATCAGCTGTTCGAGAGTATTTGGTAAGCATAATTTCAAATGTATTCAGTTAACAATACAAGAGTCCGCTCGAGCATTGCACCTGGAAGAACAACGCTCACTGATTAGATTTTTAGTTGCAGAAGGTATCAAAGGTAGTGAAACCCACGAAAGAATGTTGAAAGTGTAGGGGAATAATTGTTTGAGCCGTTCGAACGTTTACAAATGGGTAGAACAGTTTAAAAGTGGCCGTGTAAGTGTTTGTGACGAGGAATGAAGTGGACGACCGGTTGAAGTTACAACTTTATCCCTCGAATCTCGCAATAACGCCTTAATTCAGGACAACAGGCGTATTACTGTTGAACTGATAGCTGAAGAAGTGCACGCGAGTGTTGGAACTGTCCATAACATTATTCAGAATAGCTGCAGTACAAGAAAACTTGAGGTGTATTCCAAGACAACTTACGGCAACGCCCGCTCTAGGGGCGCCAAAATTTAAGGTGCCACTTTGGCTGTAAGTGTGAAAAAATGAATGTGTCAAATACTCAATTAATAGCAAATTTCACATATCGATTTTTTCCTTTGCTAAGAATTTACAGTGCCTAGCTTTTGTCTAAAAGCTAAAAATATTTACATTATTACTGAAAAATTAAGTAGAATTTGTAAAGGACGATGCTTGAACTTATTTGAACATGTGTATACTTCTCTGAACAGAAAAGCATTAACAAGCGAGCAGAGCGCTGCTTCAGCAAGGTGATTGAACATGCGTAGATTTGCAAAAAAAAAAAAATATATATATATATTCTTAAAGGACGGCAGTTTGTCTTTTTGTCTGGGGCGACGTTTCCGCTAGAGCGGGCGCTGCGTTACAGACGCCCACACAAAGAAATCAGGTTTCAAATCAGTGAAAGTTGAAAGAACGATGTTTACTTGAAAAAGAATTTTCTATGAAAGAATTGTAACATGTGATGAAACATGGATACACCAATTTTGAGCCGAAATCTAAGCGTCAAAGCCTTGAGTGGAAGCATACGGATTCTCCCATTAAAAGAAATTCTAGACTCAGCCGTCTGCATGTATTCTGGGATTCGCAGCGGCCTATTTATTGTGACTATCTCGAAGATCAACGAACCATCAACAGCAATACAGTGATATGCTCACAAACAAAGTAAGGCTGGCTTTCAAACGAAACGTCGTTGATTCTTGAATAAAGGCGTGATTTTGCTTCATGATAACGCGCGCCCATACATGGCCCAGTAAACTCAAGAAACACTTCAAGAAGAGGGTGGGAGATCCTCCTACAGCCCCATCGGACTTCCATTTGTTTGGACCCCTTAAAGAGGCTCTACATGGGAAACATTTTCAATCCAATGAAGAAGTTAAAAATCAGGGGCAAAAGTGGCTTCGAGATCAACCCAAAGGATTTTATGCTAGATGCATACACAAATTAAAAGAACGATGGGACAAGTATATAAATGTTGCTGGGGACTATGTTGAAAAGTACCAAAGTTTTGTATTGACTAAATAAATCGTTTTTCAGCTACAGCGATTTGTCTCGTTACTGAATGAGCCTCGTATATATTTATATATATATATTTAACAAAAGAGTAATATTCAATAAATGTTAACAAATATAAAATAATTAAATATTTTTATATAATTAAAACAAAAGAAGTATAAGTCGAAAGAGAAAGAGAAAAATTATACATTAAGCTGCCCGATTAAGGCGTAGTCAATGATTATAAATATTTGTCTCCGTATATGTGATAATTGATTATTCCTAGGGAATCAGCTATGATAGATTCCGCCACAAGTAACTATCTCTTTTAAGGTCGACTCCCATTCTTTTTAGGAAGTCCCATGTCATAATATGTGGTATAGTACGTTCTGTAACGAACCACACACCCTGAGGGACCTCTACAAGGGGGAGGGGTTTAAATAAAGGGAGAGGATAGTTAGGTACAGGACTAGATTGGAGGGTTGGAGTAGAAATAGATGGGATATTGGGGTAAGAAGAAGGCCCAGAAAGTTGTTTTTGATCACTGGCCGTAATCTTATAATTTTCGCCAAGATAAGTGGTCCCGCCTCCTCGGACGCTCAAAACAGACGCGGTTACTCTCCGGGTGGACCATCGCAGCTCAATATAGTCTGGTGCCACGGAAAGCAGCGTTCCGATACCGAGTTACCCACTCATGACCGCGTAGCATCCTTCCTGACCTAGGATCCCACCTGAGGCGGAATTCCCTAGCCTTCTTGAGGTCGCGCTATCTCCCACATAGGGATCTCAGGTGAAGCCAAGGCCAAAGATTTGTGTTGGGATCGGACGCTCACTGGTCATCGTCTCCCACAATGCCCAGGACCTTCTTTTCCACCCTAGCCCCAAAGCTTCGTGCCGACAAGCACGAGGGATAGGTATTTATACTCTGAGCGCATGCCTGTTCATGCGGTGTGTGTAGTCGTCTGTAAAGTGTTGAGTGTACAGGTATGAGTGAGTATGTGTGGGAGGAGCTCAAGTTTACATGTGGGTGCGTTGTGCCCAAGTAGCTGCACACATCAATTACCCCTGCAGGTCCTATGTATACTGCAAGTCAGTATGAGCGTATATTGTAGGCTAGAAAACCGGCAGAGACGCCTAAATTTCTGAAGAAGTGGCTAATCCACTTCCCCCTATGGGCTAAAATTTTTAATTGTTATTAAAAAATTGCCCCTTGTAGTTAAAGGCTATTTTTATTAATATGTTAATAGATTTGATTGTATGATAATTATTGATTCCTTAATAATTAAAATAAATGCATAATTTTGCGATTTCAAGGAATTTTAGTTGTTTTTAAAAAAAATTAAATTCAATCTTAGACTCATAATATTCCCAAAAGTCGTATTTTTGGAATATTTGAGAAGAAAGAGTAATTTGAATTTTCAAATTTTTTAAAATTATTGAGTTTACAATTGGAAATGTATATGTCTGAGGTCCCCTGTGTATATACGTACATACGAAGAATTACAACTTTTATTAAATACATTTCTCTGGGAGAATTCATTTATTTGCGTTTTATGGTGAGATAAGGTGATTATGCTTTTATTTAAAGTGCTATTTTAATTTATTATACGTTTCTATCATCCTAATAATATTAATCAGAATTAAATTTCTTTCCAAGTTTGAAGAAATTTGGTTGACTGAAAGTGTTACTTTCATGGAATAGTTTTTTACAGAACTGTAGTGGGATCAAGATGTCTTGGAGAGGGTTATGATGCGATGAATAGTTGGGAGTTACTTAGAGATTTTTAGAGAGTTGTTACTCGAAATGTGAACTACTAATTTACGAAAATATATATATATTTTAACAATAATTTAAACATTTGAAAAGATATAACTACAATTAAATTAAAATGATTTAAATGGTAACTAGAATGCACAACTATAATGATTGATAAATAAATATATGTTTAAATACTTAGATAGGGACGCGCTCTGATGTATGAACTATGTCACTGGAAGAATCTTGATGATACGCTGATAAATTACTGAAGAATAATCATCCCCTCTTCCTGTGGAGAGACGTTATATTGCCATCACTCACACATTGACCAGTGTGTAATTACGGGTCACACTAAAACATCTCTTGCCGTGTTGACCCTAGGTCTTGAATAGGTGATGTGGCAACAGGTGATGGCGGTTATCAAAAGACTGTAGCCCGATGGTCTTTTGAATGATTTGTTGACCCTTGTATATCGGCCAGGCGACTTCTGTGTACTGACCATATAATGACCCTTTTAAAAGGGTTTCTTGTTGAAAGCGGTGCATCTTTGGCGGTTCCTGTTCTTGGCGGTTCCTGTCCTTGGCGGTCCCTTTGACCGTAACTGACCGCGGTTCTTGACCTGAATAATAGCGACTGGCTGGCACCACTAGTTATAATTTTTATAATTAAAAATTATATATTTTCCTTCTTGTTATCACTCCTTCTTGTTATCACATTACACTACTCTGTGAATTTCTCCTTAAAAACAGGCAGATTTCATTTAAATCTGTTTTACTCACTATACATACAGAGATTTATTTAGTCTCCTATTCATGTAAATTGAAGCCAACTGTCTATACAAGTAGTATAAATTATAAGTAGTTAGAAAAACGTTTGTCTATTATAACAATGTAAATTGCATTAAAAGAAAGACGTATGAGTGTTTCACACCAGATTTTTTTTGTTTTTTTAATATTATAATTATTATAGTAATTAAAAAAAAAAAGTAAAAGTAAAGTAATGCCTATTTTTTCAGGCGGGCTTAACGTCCAATTACCAAATTAGGTGTCGTGGACGGGGGCGATAGCACCTACTTTACTATTAACATTTTTTAAACAAATATAAAATTTAGTTATACGCTGGACTCGAACTGGGGTCCTCCCACTTACAAGTCCATGCTCATAACCAATACACCAATACCCGCCCCTATTATAGTAATTATAAATTATAAATATTAAGAAAAACACTTTCTTGAATTTTCGGATTGACAGCGCGTCAGTGGTTGGCTACAAAAAAAAAATCTACTTTTCGCCCTTGTTGCAATAAGCCTCTTGAGGGTCGTTACACCTTGAAAGTCAGTAAGGCATTGCCTTATTGGCCTTCAAGGTGTAACGACTCCCTACAGGCTCATTGCTACGCCCTCTAAATCACTGACGCCCTCTAAACCCGGAAATTCAAATTTTTTTCATGAAAATGGTCGTGAAACCTCAAAAGATCTTATAAATATTAATTATAATTATAGTAAAAGTGGATGAAACTTCGGCAATTTGAAATAAACCTTTCTTGAAATGAAATATTATCTTTTCTAAGCTCTTAATGTTTCTTGTGAGCATGGTCAGTCGCGTTTCAAATTAATTTCGTTCTCTTATTATTATCTACTAGCTAACCCGACCACGCTTCGCTGTGGCTCAGTCTGATTTTTTAGGCTTAACCATACGTGATTTTGATAATTTGTTTCGATGCTTTGGAATACACTGTCTACTAATTTTTCTTTTGAATGTACAATGTTGCAGAAATTAGATGGGAAGGTGATTTTTTTTTTCCCGTTTCCGGATTTGTAGGAGCAGTGCCGTTACCGAGTTCGGGTAATTGTCTTGAAAATATGGCAGCTGTTGGATCGTTTTGAAGTTGAACTCTCATATTCGTTTTTAAATGAATTTTTTTTACAATGCTCCAAAGAGTTGAATATTTCAAGCAGGCCTGCAGGCATTCATCAACTGGTGTTGAGCGAGGTATCACTGGAAGCGTTTGCCTGAAGTCACCGGCTAGTAACACCAAAGCTCCACCAAATGGAACCTGATTATTTCGGAAGTCTTTCAATGTATGGTCTAATGCTTCCAATGACTTCTTTTAAGCCATTGTACATTCATCCCATACAATGATTGTGCACGTCCCAAGAACCTTTCCCATGCCTGATGTTTTAGAAATGTTACATGTTGGGTTTTCTGTGAAGTGCATGTTTAAGTCGACAGTTAAAAAGAGCTGAATGCGCTGTTCTACCTCGTTCCATCAACGAAGCAGCAATACCTGAAGAAGCAAGTGCTAACGCAATATGGCCGTTTAAACGGATTTTAGATCGGAATTTCCCGTTTCCGTGGGAACATCGGAATAGAGGTACTTATAAGTAGTTGAGAAAGAGGTCTAGAGAGTGAGCCACCATCGCAACGCGTCCGAGTCTGTCTATTTCTGCCAACCTCGCGAAACGCTTGGAGAAGTTCCCGTTTCCGTGGGAACTTCGGAGTAAAAAGTATATATAAACACTCTTATATAGAAATGCAATGTTTTGTAAAAATTTCAAGTCAATCCATCAAACACTTTTCGAGTTTTACGGCCACAAACATACGGAGCTGTATTTTTATATATGTATATAGATAATCAGATTATAGATTCATAATTTTCAATAACCCTTACATTTTAAAAGTCAGTAATTTATTTGTACGCGAAAAGAAAATTATAATTTTACTGTATTATTATTACACATTACCAAATTTCATTAAACATAATAACATACATAAATAAATTCATGATCACTCTATAATTATTAACACATTTTTTTCAAGGCCAACGTTTACGGTTTATATCTGTTTAACCCATTATTAGGACTACAATAATACAATAAAAAATTATTTAGAAGATTGAAGGCAATTAAACTAATCTAGCATGTAATGTGGAAAAAAATGTAGTAACATTTCATAACCTTCAAGCGGGTGAATATATATTGGAGGTTTATATATATAAAAAAAAATTAAAGACAGATTTTTGCAATAATTACCTTTTGTGAATTTGTAATGAATGTTCAAAATGTTCATAGAGCCCATTGTAATTGTAAAACTTTAAAAACTTTAACGTTAGTTAAAAAGAAAACATTAGGGTCTAGGGACAGCCACAAGAACTCACAAAATCACCAGAAGCGACAATAATAAATACTGTTTAATCAAAGCTGGTTGCACAATTTAATATTTACTGACATTAAATTATTAATGTCAGTAATAATTAAAATAAAAATTAATATCAATTATATTTATATCACTTATATAAATTTAATTATATTTATATTACTTATATCAATTTATTATTACTTATATCTGATTTATTTATTTTTGAGCAGAAATTTACCTAGAGACAAACATGGACTACCTAATTTTTTTTTTTTTACATATTTTTACTTTCTCTTACTTCCTAGTAGAGGAAGTATTGTAATCGAATTGGCGATATTAACTTTTCACCGGAAATATCCGTTTTGAGGACCCCTAAGTCCAATAAAGTGATTTTCAGAAAAGGTTCTGTGTCTGTTTTTTTTTTTTTGTCCCTCAGAAGTAACCCTAATGAGGGAAAATTTATTTTCCACATACATTATTACATGTGTTATAACAAAATATTTAATTTCAGTTGATAATTATGTAATGACATAGCAATGTCAAAGCCTTCACAAAATAAAACAAAAGGAAATAATAATTTATAACTAGTGGCCACACAGCCGGCTGCTGCCTTTTCAATACAAAGGTATCAAAGACAAGCACCGATAAAGCCCTGTCTATTGAACAGAAGCCACCTGGTCTTTGAAAGTCGCCGATGGGCGACCAAATCTGGCCACTGACCTGAATCACTGGTCGCCGACCTAACCAAGGTCGCACGCTACTAGAGATGTCTTAGTGTGAGAACTTACTTACACACTTGACAGTGTGTGAGTAAGACTAATATAAACTTCGCCCCACTGGAAGAGGGGATCATTACATCATTCATCATTATACGAGTAGCCACATCATTATATCAGTATCATTTTACAGCAGCAGTTATACTTGAGTTCCGAGCGCGTCCCTATACAAGGTTTTAACTTATAATTATTTTCATAGTTGTGCATATTAGTTTATTTATTATAATCATTTTAAATTATTTGTTATTTAACTCTTAAAATTATTTATTTACTTTTATCAAATCATATTAATTGTAGTTACCATTAGGCTCATTCAAATTATTGTTAAAATATTAAATTCTACTTTTTATAAATTCAGTGTTAGTAATTCTCTAAACTAACTTCCGCCTAATAAATCCCTCTTCAAGACATCTAACTTCATACCTCAGGAATCACGACAATTGATTCCACTACAATTACATTTGTTACTTAAAGTACTAACAAGATAAATGATTTTAGTATACATACATAAATAATCTTAGAAAATAACAAAAGTAAAGAAAGAAGGAAAGAATCATTGAAAAATAATGAAGCATTGAACAAAAGAATAATATAAAACAAAACAAATCGAGCAAAGAACAAAAGAATTACAAAACAAAATTGAATTAAAAAACATATTGTTATTTATAGATCATTAATATTAATATTTTTAATAAAATCCATAAATACTTGACAATATTTGCTGCCGACTAATTATTTTTTCTCAATCTTCCATCGTACACCTGTAGTTACGATTTCTCTAATTAGTCGAGTCCGTGAAGTTAGAAATTTTTGACAATCATAAATAATGTGATCCACATTTTGAACAGATTTGTAAGTTTTAGACGTAAGTATTTTGAAACGGTGTAGGTAGTCTCTAATGTGACCGTGTCCTGTTAACATCTGAGTCAAAGTGTAAGTAATTCTTAGTGGTGGTTGAAGTCGGTGTGTGTGTGTGTGTGTGTATGTAAGTGAACAACATAGCTCAAAAACGAAAAAACGTAGAAAGTTCAAACTTGATGTTCCGTGTAGGTATCACCATATGATCAGACAATAGGTTATCTGTCAAACTTCCTCAACCGGAAGTACCACTTGACTAGTGTTTTTGTTTTTGCGATTTTCTCAAAAATGGCTCCAATGATTTTCTTCAAACTTGGAATATCAACTACACATACATAGAGCTACAACTTTTATTTGAAACATTTCTCTGGGAAAATTCAGTTAAGGGCAGTTATGGGGGAGGGGTGGGGTTAGGTTGTTCTTCTAAAGTGCTATTTTAGTTTATTATACAAGTCTGTCATCTAAATAATGTTAATTAGAATTAAATATATTGCTAAAATTGCGCGTTTGAAAAAAATCGGATGACCGGAAGTGCGTTTACTTTACTACTTTGCTAAATGATTTTATTCACTTCTTCGCGATTTTCTCAAAAAATGGCTCCGTCGTATTTCTTGAAATGTTACCTATAAACTACACATACAAAAATGTACAACTTTTATTTGAAACATTTCTCTGGAAAAATTTATTTAAGGGCATTTATAGGGGAGGGGTGGGGTATGTTTTTCACTAAAGTGCAATTTAGTTGATTATACAATTCTATCATCCAAAACAAAATTACTTAGAGATAAATAGATGGCCAAAATTCCGAGATTCAAGAAAATTAGTAAACCGGAAGTGAGCTTTTACTGAACAGTTTTTTCACTTTTCGCTGAATTTCATTAAATTTGATACACAAACTGTAAAATTTGTCAATTATAATTTTGAGAACTGGAGTAAGAGAAAGTTGTGTGAGTGTTTCACACCAGATTTTTTTTCCTATTTAACCAGTTTTCCGTGTTTAACTCCATGTATATTTTGATAGCAAATATAAATTATCTTCATTTTGAGAGCGTTATACAAAAACAGTGAGAAAGAACATGTTCAATTAACTTTATTAACAATTAAAAATTAAACGGAGCATAAAATATGCTTTTAATTACTTTATATACTAGAAACATACGTATCTATAATAATATACAAGTGTTTGTTTTTATAATTAATTTATAGAAAGATAAAAGTTTAATCATAAACTATGTTAGTATCCTTGGTTAATTACATGTTTGGAATATGAAATGTTGAAAAGGGAAAGCGGGGTCGCCTTGGAGATGGGTCAGTCGCCTAGCTCATCGCCAAAATGTAAAACAACATTATGTGCTAAAAGCGCGTTTTTTTTATTCTTTAACTTTAAACATTATTTCAACTATATTTTTTTATTTATATTAATTAGCATAATATAGTCTATAGTCTATAAAAAACTAGGAGTAAGAGAGAGTAATAAAAGTATTATTGAATAAATAAATATCAGATCTACAATACATAAACAAAAATATATGCAGAATTTTAGTGATATATTATGTTAGCATGATTTTAATTTATTATTAAATGAAAGTTCAAGGTTTACAGCTTTTAACTTGTGGAGTAACAAATTAAGTGGAGTGACGTCTGTCGTGATTGAATTACTAATCCACCACACCTGAACTAGTGAATATGTATAATTGAATTCAATTTTAATAAGAATCTTTCTTATTTAACTTCAAATGTTTAATTATCTTCAATATTATACGAATAGAAGAATCTACAATTTTAATAAAATGGAATTTTGTGATATTTTTCTAATAATCAACTTACTTTTGGGTAAAAGTTTCAATCAGAATTAAAAGTACTATATTAATATAGTTAATAAGCTATGTTTAAAGACTAGTTGGTGTTAGTATCGAGACAATTGCGAATAAAATTGATTAAAAAAAAAAACTCATTAGGAAATCCGCACTTTAGCTCAAGCATTTTTTTTTTTACTAACATCTGATACTTTATCCGAGGTAGCATGCGTATTTCTTTTATTGCGGATTTTCACTCACTGATTTTCACTGGTTGCGGATTTTCATTCATTTTCAGAGCAAAGTCATCAAGTTCGTGTGGTGAATAAACTTCAATGCAATGTTTCTGATACACTGGACACATTGTTGATTTGGAACGAACCAATGATGGATGAAAACCATCCCGAAACCGGTCAGGAATAAAATAAGTATGCATGCTACGATGGATAAAATACCAGATGCTAACATAGCGGACCCATCCATATATTCAACATTTTCTACTAAATCTGAATTGACAACACATTTTTCATTTTCATTAACTTTTATATAGATAATGTCCTTACGCGTTGGTCTAGTGGCTAGCGCACTCGCCTTTTGTGCGAGAATTCAGGGTTCAATTCCCGTGTGGGCAAAAGTCGGTGTTGATCTCCAGCATCGTAATAAAACGTGGGAAGCTACAGTAGCGCCGTAGGTCGAAGGCCGGAACTACACGGCATGGGATCTGCCCTATTCAAATCGCCTTCTGGCAAGCCTTGGCCCTTCATGCGCTGTTGCGTCATAAGGTTTTTATAAAAGTAGAACCCTATAATATACGAAATAGATACATTTACACGGAGAGGTTTTTCGACACTTTTGGAGCGTATACTCCAAATGTGCATGCCAAAACTGCCTTGCGCATTGATCTTCAAACATGCTCGGAGCGCAGTCGTGGCGCGCAAGAAGTGTTGGCGTATCTCATAAAACTTTCCACTTCCACACGCCTCTCAAAATCGTTTAAATCGTGCACATATTGGACTTCACGCTCCATACCTACAGTCTGATGTGCAGGCTAGCGCGTTCAGATTTTTTGCATCACACTCCAAGCGCGCATTCCGGCGTGACACTCCGAAGCAGCATGTTAAAACCGACAGATTGGAGCGTACGTGTAAACGGAGCTAGTGGCAATTACCGGTTGGGGGTTCGGTGAACGGTGGGAGGTGGGGGGTTGAAAAACGTATTCTACGCATGTTGCAACTGTCATATGACAGATACCGTTTCAAGTTTTTTTGAAGTAAATAAACTCAGTTTATTATTATTATTATTATTTATTTTATTTTTTTTTAATTTAAGGCGCGTCAAAATGGTCATTGGCGCCCGGAGCCGTCTCAGTGAACTGCCGGCCTCCGGACAGTGTTATCTCGTTGCAAACAACACTGTCCATCACCGGACAGTGAGCTGTAGATGCTCCTAGGAAGAAAGAATCTAAGGGTAGCACAGCTGGACTCGAACCCGAGTCCTCCGCGTGGGAGTCCAGTACGCTAACCACTTAGCTATTCCCTTCCCTATTATTATTATTATTATTGTAGCTCTCAATAGGAACAGTTGATATATGAAGTTTAAAGAAAATCTTGAAACCAATTTCGCGAAAATCGGAAAAAAAAAAATAGAAAAATTTATTAAATAACATGTAATAACAATGTAAATAACGTTTAGAAACTTTGATACCTTATTAATTGTAATTAATATTATTTAGATGAAGTAGCACTTTAGTGATAACTCCATCCCTTCCACGAAAAACCGATGAAAACTCAGTTCCAAAATTCACACATAATAATGTAAATTATCTTAAGTATGCGTAAAAGTAATAACCAATGACGCGTTATCTCGAAATTATTTGTTAAAGTTGGGAAAGGTTAATATCCCAAACAATGGATGTTAAAAATAATTAATTTTATGTAGAAAAACTTTTGTAATCTAATCTTCACTTTAGATTGGTGAAGAGAGGTCATTATTACTGACCTCTCTTCACCAATTGTAATACAGTTAAAATTTGTTCTCATCAATCTACAAGGTATTTTAAAATCACGTTCTAAATTTATTTTTATACTCATTAAAAATGTTTGACTATGTAAAATTGGAACCTGTTAATCAGCTTTTTGAAATTCGAATACACGTGAGCCTACTATAAATAGAATATTTTAAGGCGTATTATATACTCAAACAGATGAAACTCTATTAGTTTTGATTCTTGTGAAATGTGAATGAATTTATAAACTTATGGCGCAACAGCCCCGTGAATGGCTAAGACTAACCAGACGGCGATTTTTATTTTGGGAGGACATGTGGTAAGCAGGCCGCAAATCCTTCGCCGTTTTAGTTCCGGTCTTTGCTACTTGGAGCGCTACCAGCTGTAGCTTACTACTTTTTCTCTTGATACTGGGTCAACACCGACTTTGCCCTCATGGGAATCGGTGAATGTTTATATACTCTCCTAAATTATGCGCTTCATATAAAATGTTCACTGAGCATTTATTGGGGTTTTATTTCAACAACCAATTTGTACTTCTTACTGAACCAACTTCAAATTTTAGTAATATTATTGAATAGTAACTGTTACCAAAAGTAAACAAATAGTTTACTATAAAATATTTCTTGTATAGATTAGATCATATTTTAATGATTTTTTATATACTTATTATTTCGCTTGTGCGTTTTAATTCAGATAGATATCTGATTATTTATTATTTGATTGTATTTCTATTTTTGTGTTATTTTATCAGTTTTTTTTTTTTTGTTATTTGTAGTGAACATCTGTTGGCGTTAAAGATAGTTCAGTAGAAATTAAAAGTGGTTACCCAAATAAATAAAAAAAACACTGTACCTCGATCTATCTTACATATTTTATTTTGTTGCTGATTATCTCCACCATATTGGTTACCCGAATCTTCAAATTGTTGAATTTTGAATTACTTCTTATTATTTTTATTGAAAAACAATTTTCATTTATGAAAAGAGCATCATCTTACAGAAATGTCTTATTAAGAATGATCAACTTCCCAAGATGGAGAAAGTTTAGAAATAGTATCCTAATGAGATGCACTATTACCAGTCAGCTAAATTCATAGGTTCGTCCAGAATCTCTTAGTTTTAAAGAGTTGAACATTTTTTTATCCAATTCACTCCCAATGGCGGCGCCAAAGAGAATGAGAATGCTTTAAAGCATCAAATGTGAGAAAAAAATACACACTTATATGATAATTTCTAATATTTTAAAAAATAAAAAACGTCCTGGATATATTTAACTAGTATGACTTGTTTGAAGTATTAACTTTTAAATGCAAAATAACATAAAATTTATGCATTTAACTTGCATAAATACATATTTTTTTGTTGTTGTGCCAAATCTTATTTGAAATGCTAAGAACGTTATAGACCATAACATTATGAATTACTAATGTCGACACTATTAGGTTGTTCATACTTGATTGGAAAATAAAAATAAAATGGACTTGTGATAATTAAAAATAAAATTATAATTTTTTTATTTTATATATTTTAGTATTAAATTAATAATAAATTAGATTGTATATGAAATAGTTCTATAGTTTTGTTAATCTTTTCTTAAGCATTGAAACACTGAGAGGATTCACACGTCCGAAAGTAGAGTAATGTAATAATTATAAACAAATATCCATTATTTTGGGAGAAGTATTAGAGAATCTTATTATATATACCAACTATTATAAAAGAATCTTTAATTACGTATGGATTAGTTTTAAATACCTTCAGAGTTTTTTATGAAAATTTCAATAATTTAAATTTCATTTATTTATTCATTGAACAGAACAGGATATTTCGACCTGATGAAGTTATCTTTTTTTTTCTAGTATTTACATTTAGTTCATGTCAATGATTGATGAAATAAAATAAAAAATATATATATATTTAAATTCATTCTTTGGTCAAACTAACTTTAAATTACTTAACTTCAAATAATTATGGAAGGGAATAGCTAAGTGTTAGCATATTGGATTTCCACGCGGAGGACCCGGGTTCGAGTCCAGCTGTAGCCACCCTTAGATTTTTTTCTTCGGTAATGGATAGTGTTGTCTGTAAATAGAGAATACTGTCCGGAGGCTGGCAGTGCACTGAGAAGGCTCCGGGCGCCAATGTCCATAAATGTTGACGCGCCTTAAAATAAAATAATAAAATAAACTTACAAATAATATGTAGACAACCTGAGCAGAAGTTTGTTTAAAACGATTTTAAGCAGCTTTATAAAACAAATAATTCACAAGCATAACATATTCTAAGCAGTGAAAAATTCACAAAATTTTGCACAAATTGGTTTATTTAATTAATAAAATGTCAAAGAATAGATAACAATTGAAAAATTCCTAAAATAGAATACTTTAGCTAGGATATATAGGACTCTCGAGGGAACTGGGGCAATCAAATAAACCAAACACACTCGGAACCAATCCAAGCGGAAATTCACGCTATGGAAGTGCGTTCAGTTTAACCTCGATAGGAGATATCAGAATCAGGAGATAGTTATCCTATCCGACTATCAGGTTGCTATTAAAGCACACCTCGGAACTTCTTGGAGGCGATGAATTACTTGAACTACTGTCTGATGACGATTTCGTAAAACTGTCAGTGTCAAAAAATGGTTCGTCCTGCAGTTCAGTGGCCCTTGGACGCCCTGAGCCTGGCCTTTTTGTGTATGAGCCTGTTTCTCTGTAACGTTGCACTGCATCTCGCAGAATTTGGTAGGGAACATCAATAGCAATAGCTGCGTATCTGATAGAGCATCCGTCATCAATAAGGGACATTTTTTAATTTTCTTACTCAAGGGATAAGCTACATCGAAGTTAAAAAAATAAAGAAATTGATTATAAATGAACACAAACTGGTAAACATTTTTTATTTATTTAATTTTTTTTTAATACCACAAGTATAATGTACAAAGCCCAATTTACTTTAAAAATGTTAACTATTAATTGCCAAAACAAAATAACTGGTAAAAACAGACCAGATAATGTATTATTTAGTAAATGTAATTTTTTAAGTGGCCAGAATTTTTTGCCAGTAATTGTATATTATTGTAAATAAAAATATTTTGAACTTTTTTTTTTATACTAATTCCTAACAAGAACTAAATATTTGTTACTTTTCTTTGGTTTTATAATAAATTATACCGGAACTTTTTAAATGAAGTGTTAAATCCTGTGAAAGTGATAAATATAGATCTACCTATATATAGAGGTATGTTTTCAATTAATAACAACAGGCTGTTTATTATCTAAATTATCCACTTGTAAAAATATATATATTAACCAGAATGAAATAAAGATAGTTTCACATAGTACAATTTGTCAAAATTTCCTTTGTTAAAAAAAGAAATAAAAAAAAGACAATCAGTAACTAATGAGAATTCATATACGTATATAATGTATGACGAAATTTGTTACACTTCATTTTTGTTTTTACACTTTTGCAATGTTTTAATTTAAAGAACTTTCATTATTGTATTATTAATGAGGTAATATCTTAATAGTGAAGAGACCAATCTTAAATAACAGGCGTCCTCTATTTGAAGGACTATATATAAGATACAATTACATAAATAAAGTTCATTAACTCTTTAAATTAATGAATCTAATGATCAGCATTTATAGGATTATATAATGAAGGCCAACTGATAATAAGGCTACGGTCGGAATAATATTTTACTTTTTATATACATACATTAATTGTTATTTTGCTATTTATCGAAAAACACTGTATAAGTGAGGATTTTATATTTAGTTATACAAAATGCCCTACCTTCTCTTAATGTGTAAGATCCAAGGTTAGCATTTGTGGAAATGTAATGGCATCCGAATCACTAAAGATTCATAGGATCTGAAGAACGAAGAATCAATCTAGGCCAGACACCAATCAACCTAACCTAACCTTAAAGTCTGTTTATATTTCTCTCGCTACCTAACTACTATTTTACTGTTAACTCCTTGCAGTTTGAGTGTTCTTTTCATATACTGTGTTCAGCTTTCAGCATATCATTTAGTTTATTTCTCTAAAAATCCATTCTCTGTAATTCTCTCTTCCTTCTTACATCCATTATAGGAAGATTTTTGAAATTGGAGTTTCCATAAAAAAAAAAACACATTCTCATGTCTATTTATAAGATATTTGTTTTTAAACTGATATAATTAAAAATTCCCCATCATTATTATAACGTCAATAATATTTAAATATTCTTCTTTACAAAAATCCATCACTTTTTTTTTTTTTTTTTGTTTAACGACAATGTTTTCCTAGAAGTGTGAATGTATTTTTTTGTTTGTTTTGTTTAAATCAATATTTACAAAAATACTATAGTGTAAGAAACAAAATGAGAATTCTTAGTTAAAGGTATATTTACTTTATATTTTTAAATAATCATAAAAAATTGGAATTTATCTCTGAGAACGCAGTAAGTAAAAGATTTAACTACGTATTATTTCTTATTTCTTTAGTTTTACTTTTTTCTTTTAAGCACCAACACGTTTTGTTTAAAAGAGAAAAGTTTTTTAAACATTTACAATCTATTTGTAAACACATAAACTCACGTGTTTAAACAGATAAAAAAAAAGAAGAATTTTTGTGGAGATAATAAAAATAAATAGCTACAAAAATGACGTTAGTTTTTAGTGATAATTATTACTGATAATACAGACTTTATCTTCCTTAACTCTAGGCAAAAAAAAAACAAAACAACAAAAAACAAGTACTGTCTTAAAAAATATTTGATTTTAGGAACGGTGTGTGTTACACTTTCTTTTACAGAGAGTAAAAGGAAATATTGCGAGATGCTGTTTGCACCAGAAATATTTGTTTTTGAATTCACTGTCAGTTCACAGTTGAGTAAAAACTGCTCTCTGGCAGAACAACATAATTTAAAGAAAATCAGTTCAAACAAAAATATCATTTTATTGACTTTTTTTTATTTAGTTTATTAGTTTTTCATGATTTTCTCACAAATTGGCTCCAATATTTTATTTAAAGTTGCTCACTTAGTCTACAACTCTCCAGGTTTGGATACTAACAGCAATGGAAAGAACTGGTCATTGTTAGCTAATTTTTGTAAATAGGCCTTGAGTTTTATATGCATTATAGGTTTAATTATTTTTTTCATAATATATTTATTTATAATATGAAGGCTTATATAATGTCACTTTATTTGTTTTCTGCTTATCTTTGTTTATTTTTATTTATCTTTCAAAGTCGCCTATTCAACATTACAGCATATATGTATTTATATTAATGATTTTCATATTTTATCATTAATATAAATTCAGTATTCATTAATATTAACCATTCTATTATTTTTTTTTTAAATGAATAATTATTTACTTTTCTTTTATAAATGCAGATTTTTTATTTTGTTTTTATTTATTTGTTTATTTTTGCCTTTACAAAACGGAAATATAAAGAAGGTCGTCTCTCCGCTGACAATTTTTTTTTTTTTTTAATTTAAGGCTTGTCAGCATCTATGGTCATTATTGCCCGGAGCCTTCTAAAGTGCACTGCCGGCCTCCGGACAGTGTTCTCTTCTCTACAGACAACACTATCCATCACCGGACAGTGAGCTGTAGAGGCTTCTAGGAAGAAAAAATCCCGGTAAACGATCAAATTTTTTTTCAGATATATTGGTCAAATGTCTCATGTTTGACAAACAAAAGCCGCACATGTTCAATCAAGTTTTGTCAAACTTCTGTTCTCTTGCTCGACTTTTTTCACCTGTGCACATCGTGTGGTCATTTATTTCAGATTTTTTTATTTTTTATTTAAATGTCTTCCAATAAAGACAAGGCGTTTCTCGCATTGACTCTGGCACTTTGTATTAAGAAAAAAAAAGTCAAGATGTTGGTCCAAAAAAATGATATAAACTGAGACATAAATATACTCATGAGAATTTGCTGAAAGAAATATTAGAACCAGGGGACTATGCCAACTTCTCCGAATAGATAGCGAAACCTTTAATAGCTTCTTGGAATTACTTCGTCCGAGAATCGAAAAAGAAGGACACTATATTATTTTGATTTAAATTTCCATAATGCCATAAAGTCTTTGTACAGAGAAATAAACTGAAATCCTTGTCCTTTGTTCCCTAGCTCAGACATGTTTACCGGATAAAAACAAAACAAAATACTGAAGATGTTTGACAAAAAAACGATCCGCACACCTTTAAACATGTTTGTCAAACATTTCATCAATCAATTCTTCCGTCAATTTTTTTGTTCAAACAAAGCCGCAAACATTCAAACTTTCACGTTTGACAAACATATTTGACGAAAAGTTTGATCGTTTACATCGAGGGTAGCCCGACAGCTGGACTCGACTCGGGTCCTCCGCGTTGATGTCCAATACGCTAACCTCTTAGCTATTCCTTTCCCTCAGTACAGTTTTAAGAGTGCTTCTAAGACTAGATGCGTGTTCATGAAATATGTAATGGAAATAACTGAAGTTTCAAATAGACATCATAAGAAGGCTTGGTTTTGATTTTTAATTTTTCTTTAAAATGAATAGTTATTTACTTTTCTTTAATAAATGTATATTTTTATTTTGTTTTTATTTATTTTTCCCTTTACAAAACGGAAATATAACCGGTTGTCTATCCGCTGATAATTTTTTTAAGACCATGCTGTTTCTTTGAAGTGTTTAAAGAAAATTGTTCTGTTAGTAATCTACAAATATGTGGCTCTATAATTTGTCTTTACAATCTTCTATCGGCATACATGGCACGGATCAGCTGTGGAAGGTAGTACTATACAAACATTATAAACTCTACCGGCGAACTTACCAACTATACTGACATTCTATATAGACAATATTCTACTTGGATTAGTACGAAATAATTACATTAAGACAAATAATGTAACAATTAAGAACATATATAGTAGTAAATACAAACCTACTCTGTATAACCTTAATCTTATCCTAATAAATTAATTCGCTCAATAAATACTGGCTAATTTGCTTGGTACAAAAGGCAAAACAAAAAAAAATAATATATATTTTTGTATCAAATAAAGACTTTAATAACATAAACTTGAAAAAACAACTTTTATACCTGAGTTATACTTTTAGTAACTACAATATTTATTTATATTACAAAAGCTGCCTCATCTTTATTTCAAACTTTTTTTTTTTTTTTTGGAATTCGTCTGGCGGCCGTTGATGTGTAATACTTTATTTTTGGTTCTTGTTATTAAAACGAGTTTGATATTCATATACTAAAAATATAGCATGACCTTTTCAAATATATGTACAGATTCTATTATCATTGGTAGAATTAATGGAATTGTTGGTAAAATTCCTGGTTGAAGAAAACTGGTTAAACCAGACGAAGACTTTGCAGAATGATTTTTTTGTTTTTTATTTTTCTCAGTTTTTTAGTTTTCTAAAAAAAAAAATTACTTTCTCTTACTTCCTAGTAAGAGGAAGTATTGTAATCGTGCCAAATTTTGATATCGAATTTTCACCGGAAATATCCGTTATGAGGTCCCCTGAGTCCAAAAAAGTGGTTTTTAGCAATGGCCTCTGTTGTTGTGTGTGTGTGTGTGTGTGTGTGGGTGTGTGTGTGGGTGTGTGTGTATGTATGTATGTATGTATGTATGTATGTATGTGAACAGCATAGCTCAAAAAGCATATTCTGTTTGGGTATCACAATGGGATCTGACAGTAGGTCAGCGGTCAAAATTCCTCAACCGGAAGTACCACTTACTGAATTTTTTTTTTTTACTTTTTTGCAATTATCTCAAAAATGGCTCCAAAGATTTTTCTTTAAACTTGTTATATCAACTATTCGTACAAAGATTTATAATTTTTATTTGAAACATTTCTCCGGGAAAATGCATTTAAGGGCACTTTTAGGGGCGGGGGTCGGGCAAGTTGTCCTCTAAAGTGACATTTCAGTTTATTACACAATTCTATCATCTAAACAGTATTGATTAGAATTAAAT
Organism: Triatoma infestans; assembly: GCA_011037195.1. Taxonomy (NCBI): domain Eukaryota; kingdom Metazoa; phylum Arthropoda; class Insecta; order Hemiptera; family Reduviidae; genus Triatoma; species Triatoma infestans. The sequence goes on from JAAEAF010003965.1 coordinate 37,719, forward strand.
ATGTTGTTGAAATTTGGAGTTTGAAGAAAATCAGAAAATCGGAAGTGGGTTTTTACTGAAAAGTATTTTTCAGTTTTCTGGTATTTTTTTTACTTTCTAGCAATTTTCTCAAAAATGGCTCCGAACGATTTTCTTCAAACTTGGTATATCGACTACACATACAAAGATCTACAACTTTTATTTAAAACATTTCTCTGGAAAAATTTATTTAAGGGCACTTTTGGGGGAGGAGGTGGTGGGGTTAGGTTTTTCTTCTAAAGTGCTATTTCAGTTTAATATACAACTCTGTCATCTAACTCATCTATTCTCGACATTTGTATTTACACTTTCCTTGCAGTTAAAATATATTTATAGGTGTTTGGATCTTGCTCCCAACAAGTATCCCCATATTGTAGTTAAAGAAGTAATCCATCAAAAGTTATTCTGGTTCTGTGAATGGAGAAATATTTGTGATAAATATTCCGTTAGACAGATTAATTAATAGACAAATTAAAATAATAGATGTTGTAGCTGTTATTAAAGAAAACCTTTCAAATAGGTATATAAATCTGTCCCTAAACAGCAAATATCACACATGGTACAAGGAATTTAACTTTAATAATAATTATATCTATAGTAACTTAGATAAACAATCAATAAGTTGGATATTTAAGATACGTGGGGAATTACTATACCTGAATAAGTACTGTTTTGATAAGGAGATAAAAACGTGCTCTCTCTGCAATACTAGAGAAGATGAAGATATCTTCCATTTTATAGCTACCTGTCCAATTCTAAATGAATTTAGATTATTGTATCTTAATGAAGCAAAATTAGATAGAGAGGAGTTTAAAGATTATGCAGATGGAAAAGACTGGGATAGCATAATCAGATTTTGTAGACAGGCATGGCAATAAAGATATTTTTTGGTATCCGAATTTAATTTTTAAATAGCAATAGAGGATTTTATGCAATTAAAATTTGTTAAATGAGGTATTATTTGTTCTGTTTATTCTTGGTAGAATAAACCAAGAATAACATAGAGCCCCAAGTGAAAGAATATAATTTGCAAACAAGTTTTTGATTTATAAATTGGTTTTTTACTTTTTCCAAAATTCTATTTCTTTTTTTTCATTTTAATTTTTTCTTTCTTCTTTTTCTGTTTTACTTATGCATTTTAGTATCCTTATTGTTGTTTATTTAATGTTAATTATTTTACTTTCTAATTATGAAAAATCAGTACTTTTAATTATATATAAAAATATTGTAATTACGAAGCAACTCCTCAGACGGTCCCATGGACCATGAGAATGGTCTGTCATTAGTCTATTTTTATTTTCATTTGTATATTTTGCATAATCAATAAAGACATTTATTATTATTATTATTACAATTCTGTCATCTAAATAATATTAATTACAATTAAATATGTTGTTGAAATCCCGAGTTTGAAAAAAAAAATCTGGTGTGAAACACTCACACAACTTTCTCTTACTCCAGTACTCAAAATTATAATTGACAAATTTTATAGTTAGTGTACCAAATTTAATGAAATTCGTCGAAAAGTGAAAACCCTGTCCAGTAAAACTGTCCGGTTTACTAATTTCCTTGAAACTCGGAATTTGGGTCATATATTAATTTCTAGTTATTTCAATTTGGATGACAGAATTGTATAATCAACTGTGATAGCATTTTAAAGAAAAACATAACCCCCCTCCCCCAAAAGTCCCCTTAAATGATTTATCAGGGGAAAAGTTTCAAATAAAAGTTGTAGCTCTTTATATGTATAGTTAACAACGCTGGTTTAAAGAAAATCGTTGGAGCCATTTTCGAGAAAATACCAGAAAACTGAAAATTATATTCAGTAAAAACGCACTTCCGGTTATCTATTTTTTTTTCAAACTCGGAATTTCAACAACATATTTAATTCTAATTAACATTATTTAGATGACAGAATTGTCTAATATACTGAAACAGCATTAAGATGAAAACCTAACCCCACCCCTCCCCCAGAAGTGCCCTTAATGAATTTTCCTGGAGAAATGTTTCAAATAAAAGTTGTAGCTCTTGTATGTGTAGTTGATATAGCAAGTTTAAAGAAAATCGTCGGAGCCATTTTTGAGAAAATCGCAAAAAAGTAAAAAATCAACTAGTAAAGTGGTACTTCCGGTTGAGGAATTTTGACAGATAATGCACCGTCAGATCCCATGGTGATACCTAACGTAATATCAAGTTTGAACTTTCTACGATTTTTCGTTTTTGAGCTATGCTGTTCACATACACACACAGACACACACACACACAGACCATTTGCTAAAAACCACTTTTTTGGACTCAGGGGACCTCAAAACGGATATTTCCGGTGAAAACTCGATATCGAAAAATTTGACACGATTACAATACTTCCTCTTACTAGGAGTAAGAGAAAGTAAAAAATCGGATGACCGGAAGTGCGTTTTTACTAAAATGTATTTTTCAGTATCGAAGTGGTGGAAGATGTTGTATATCTAGGGCAGACAGTATCTTTCCAAAACAGGCTCACGAAAGAGATTCAGAGGCGCATAGCTCTCACTTGGAGGAAATATTGGTCGCTGAGAAACATAATGCAAGCTAACATAGATGTTAAATGGAAGAGCTTTATATTCAACTGCAATATCCTGCCCGTGTTGACGTATGGATGTCAAACTTGGTCGACCACTAAAGCTATAGAAAAGAAAATAGAAATCTGGCAAAGAAGTGTTGAAAGGAACATGCTAAAAATAAAGAGAAGAGATAGGATTAGAAGCCAAATTATAAGAGAAATAACTTCAGTGAGAGGCGCCGCTCAGTACTGTAAGAAGTTAAAGTGGGAATGGGCTGGACATCTGGCTAGAATGGATACACAAAGATGAACAAGGATGGTCACGGAATGGATACCTTTAGGAGGAAAAAGGAAAAAAGATAGGCAGCCCAAAAGATGGTCAGATGAAATAAAAAAAGAAGAGGGAATCAACTGGATGAGGAAAGCGAAAGATACAGATTTTTGGAACAAGAAGTGTGAACAAGTGGAGAAATCAGGCAACTCTTAACCCTAGGTACGGCTAGTCACCGGTAAAGGACCACAATCTCCCTTAGGGGAAGGCCTACATATTTTACATTCGAAAGAAAATTTAAAAAAAATATATATGTATATATTAGTGCAGTTTCCGTTTTATTCAAGTTCAATATGATATAAAAAATTGAAATAATTAAAGAAATTTTAAATTTATTGTAATAAAGTAGAGAAGTTTTAAGTTTTTAATGATTTTATTTTATTTTGTTTAAATTGTTCAGTGGATGTTTCTTTTATTTTGTTTAAATTATTTGATAATTATTTGAGATTTAAAGTTTTTCATTTTATGTAAAATATTAAAGGCTTATTATTATTATTATTATTTTTCAGTTTTCTGGTATTTTCAAGAAAACGGCTCCCAACGATTTTCTTTAATCTAGGATTGTGAGTCTACACATATAAAGAGTTACAGCTTTTATTTGAAATGTTTCTCTTGGTGAAGTCATTTAAAAGGGCTTCTGGGGTAGGGGTGGGGTATTGGGTTTCTCTAAAGTGCTATCATGGTTGATTACACACAATTCTACCATCCAAACAAAATTAATTAGAAATAAATAGATGGCCAAAATTCCGAGTTTCAAGAAAATTAGTATACCAGATTTGCGCTTTTACTGAACATTTTATTCCAGTTTTGGACGAACCCCAAGGAATTGCATCAAATTTGGTACACATACTATAAAATTTGTCAATTAGGTACAATTTTGAAAACTGGAGTAAGTGAAAGTTGTGTGAGTGTTTCACACGAGATTTTTTTATTAAAACAGAATTAAGAATAAAACTGTAAGTGAATTACAATACTATATCTGATTCAACATTTTTTACTTTCTCTTACTCCTAGTAAGAGGAAGTATTGTAATCGTGTCAAATTTTCGATATCGAGTTTTCATCGGAAATATCCTTTTGAGGTCCCCTGAGTCCAAAAAAGTGATTTTTAGCAAATGGTCTGTATGTGTGTTTGTGTCCTGTGTGTGTGTATGTATGGTGAACACATAGCTCAAAAAACGAAAAATCGTAGAAAGTTTCAAACTGTATTACAGGTTCTAGGTATCACCATGGGATCTGACGGTGCGTTATGTGTCAATATTCCTCAACCGGAAGTACCACTTTACTAGTTGTTTTTTTTACGTTTTTGCAATTTTCTCAAAAATGGCTCCGAAGATTTTCTTTAAACTTGCGATATCAACTACACATACAAAGAGCTACAACTTTTATTTGAAACATTTCTCCAGGAAAATTCATTTAAGGGCACTTCTGGGGGAGGGGTGGGGTTAGGTTTTCATCTTAACTGCTGTTTCAGTATATTAGACAATTCTGTCATCTAAATAATGTTAATTAGAATTAAATATGTTGTTGAAATTCCGAGTTTGAAAAAAAAATAGATAACCGGAGTGCGTTTTTACTGAAATATAATTTTCAGTTTTCTGGTATTTTCTCGAAAATGGCTCCAACGATTTTCTTTAAACCAGCGTTGTTAACTATACATATAAAGAGCTACAACTTTTATTTGAAACTTTTCCCCTGATAAATTCATTTAAGGGGACTTTTAGAGGAGGGGGGTTATGTTTTCTTTAAAATGCTATCACAGTTGATTATACAATTCTGTCATCCAAATTGAAATAACTAGAAATTAATATATGACCCAAATTCCGAGTTTCAAGGAAATTAGTAACCGGACAGTTTTACTGGACAGTGTTTTCACTTTTCGACGAATTTCATTAAATTTGGTACACTAACTATAAAATTTGTCAATTATAATTTTGAGTACTGGAGTAAGAGAAAGTTGTGTGAGTGTTTCACACCAGATTTTTTTTTTAAAGAAAATATATCATACAAATTGCACGCATTTAAGCTAAACATATTTGACCAAAATTATCGTTTAGTTACTTCTATGGTTTAGTTTTATAATAGATCTCTATTTCATGTAAGAAAGGACAGTTTTCACAATTTTAAATTTACTTTAATAATTTAGTAAATTGTGAGAAAAGAAGTCATGTTTTTCAATTGTTGTTGTTGAAAGTAAGTACAATGAACAATGAATTATCTTTGAATAGAAATACTCTTCACTGAAACAGTGTCCAATTTTTTCCATTATTATTATTATTTTTAAAATAATCTGAGAAGAAACTGTTACCATGTAAGATTAATCTAACTTGGAAAATAATGCTATGAAAATCTGGCCAAATAGAAGGTTGGGTAATTATTCACAAATAACAGTAATAATAAAAAAAAATATCATAAAGATTTTAAACAATTTATTGAAATCTGATTAGAATAATAAATAAATAAATAAATACTTTTATCCTTAACATGAAGTTTATTATTTTAGATAACCCGAAGCTATCTCTCCTCTACCTGTGCAACATGAGCAAATTATATGATAAACTATCTTGGTTATTAAAAAAAACAAACAAACTCCTTTTGTAGCAAAACATTTCTTAAACCGGTTTGCAACCGGTTTTTTTCTACAGCTGGAAATATTTATCTTAAAAAAGAAATCCTATGGTAAGGAAAAATATAAATAAAATAAATCTTTATTTAGTAAGTAACCTTAAGAATTATTTTTAAGTGTTGGCGTTGTGGCCGTGGAATAAAGTAACATCATTAATGTATGCTTTGGATTTTAATTTGAAGAGATCATTTTTGTTAAAGAAACTTTTATCAATCGTGAACTAAATCCCTTTCACCTGCACTCTGCCTGCCATTCAAGTGATATTCAATACTAAATAAGAACAGCGAGAAAAGAATCGGCCTCAGGAGGCACCCCCTACTGTTTTACTCTAGATTTTGTTTCAAATCTCTTCGACAGGTCTCATGATCACAGACAGAAGCAAATGTTTAAACACGAAAATTTGTAAAAGTGGGTATATCGATCTATACTATCAAATGCTGCGGAAAAATCGATAAAACAAAAACTAAATAGTTTTCTTAGGTAATTTTTGCTAAACGCATCATAATCAAATATTATCAAGAGTAGAAGTGTAGTTTCCAGAACCTCGCCTGAAACTTCGCTATTACTCTTTGTGCGTCCGATAATTTTATCAATCTTCCAGAAGCATTCCAGTAAACAATTTTCCTATTATATTGCAAAATAAAATTCCCTATGATTGTTTACATCATCCAATCCAGCCTTTCTTATGAATAGGAAATATGATGGAGTCTTTAATGTCTCCTACAATAGATTATCAGGACATCCAATTGACAAACTCATTCGGTATAGTGTCCATGCCCGGGATTTTATTGTTTTTAGCAACGCCAAGTGCTGATTTGATTTTCTTGAAGATGCAATTGAGTGGTGATATTGATTGTCCCAGAGCTAATTGCCGCAATTTCATTCCATGTGCGTTCACGCAAATTGCGCGTTATATTATCTTTCGTTGTTCCTCTATCCAAAACTCAAATATGTGCTAACAACGATATCCATCTCAAGAATGTGTAAAGAATGATTTTGTACCTGGAGTTATTGATTTCCAGATGCCGACTGTGTAATGTCTTGGTGTGATGTTGTGTTTGTAGTAAGTAGCACGAGCGGTTTTTCTATAAAGGGCTTGTAATTATGTTCGAGATAAGGATAGAAGTATTAAGAATAATTAAGAAAGCACCACTGTTTTTATAAATATATATTATCTCTTAGTAAATTTAGTAATTACAATATCACTATTTTCTAGAATCTAAAGGCGAAATACTATCACTGGCACACTGAGCAGGAGTCCTTAAGTGTTCTGTTTGAAATGCTGAGTGAGACTAACTAATTTTTTTGAACTGAACTATTTGAAAGCTGATGGCTCTCTCTATTCTTTGGAATTGCTCTCTCTCTCTAGCGGGGGAATTTTCTTGTACAAAAGATTTACCCTAACGGGATTTTGTGCCTTTGTTTTTCTATTTGCCATGATCCTAATTTACAGTACCTGACACTAAAATACACTCTTTTTGAAGTTAAATTCACATTATAAAATATTCTAAATTATTTTTAAAAACTATTATTTTTCATTTCGTTCTTCCACTACAACTGCTTATTTAAAAAATATTTTATTTGAAAAAAAAGTTATTATTTTTTTATCTCTCTTTCTCTCTATATATATTGTATGTATATACATATAGATTTTTTATATTTTTGTTGTTTTGACATTCAACCATTTTGGAGCTAGCCGTTATTTTATGTAATATGAATAAATAAATAAATAAATAATAAAAGCGATGACATAGCGGACTCTCAATGCGATGATCATGACATTGATCAGTAGCTTCAAATGAAATGACAAAAGCGGGCGTGTCTAATCTCTGAACTCTTACAAATCCCCCCTCTTTAAACTTCTACAATTAATCACTAAATAAAAGACTAAGTTAAACAACCCAATTGTTGAAGTAATTTTAATTAATCTCATTAATTAATATGATCTTTATAAAAATATTTTCACATGCAAGTCGAAAATAAAACAAATAAAAAAACTGCATAAGATGATATAAAATTCTGTTTAAAAATTAAGGCAACAAACAAGTGAAAATCCAAAGCATTTTCTTTAAAGAAAGACATTGAGACTAGAGACATTAAAAATGGTTGTACTTTTAAAATCGGGGGCCGCGTGAGACATGGTTCTACAATAAACAAATTGACTTGGTATTATAAGCATCTGGGAATAACCTTGTCGTCGAACCTATCTCTAACAAGAACATTTCAAAGACAGAAATGTAACGGCAAGAGAGAGAACACAGGCCCTCTCTGGTGCTCTCCCGCTTAAGCAGGCTAGAGTAGAACACAGCCCGACCGAGAGAAAAAAGGCCCTCTCTGGTATTCTCTCACTTAAGCAGGCTAGAGTGGGGAACCTGTATATAAGCCAGTGAGAGATCTAGACATCCATCTATCAGATTCAACCATACATCGCATCGTGTCATATATCTACTCCCACCTTTTATTCTATAAAAATCATTACAAAGTCCAGTGCAGTTCGTGTAACTTACAGCTATATTATAACAGTGTCTTCATATCTTGTCCAATTAATCAAACCTAATTTCTTTCCTCATCAACTCCATTATAGAAATGTCAAAGCTAAAATTTTGTCTTAATACTTTGAATCAACTATTAACAAATAATATTAAGTTTTCTTTTAAAGAAGATATAACCCAGCATCCCAAGGATATACTCTGTTATGGAGCTCATATGTGAGGGAATAGTCAAATTTGATGAAGTAGAAACATTACTGAAATACTTTATTAAAAAAAGTTTTCTATCTCCAACGTTAACACCCCAGATTATGTCTTGTATTTAGAAAGAAATGTAATACCCACTTTTTTGTACACTGTGAAATTGCATCTAAAATTATATAAGTGTCTTAAGTCGCTGCACTAATATCTTAATTAAAGAAATTATACAGAAATATATCTATATTATTTTATAATGACTGGGAATGTTTTTTTAATTTATTACATTTCACTTGAACAAACGTATTAAATAAAAATGTCGGTAATCAAGATGTATTGAAGAATTTTTAAAGTTAAAGTCATTTGCCGATTGTAATTTTCTTAGCTGAAAATGGTAAGAAACCCTACATTTTATGAAAGTTTAAGCAATCAAACTTGAATTAGTGAATATTGTAATTTAGATGCTTCAGCAAATAAATTGGATCATTAAGTGTAGAGGATAGAATTTTTTTTGCCTAAATAATTATCTATTTAATATCAGAATTATGGGTTATGATCTTTATATAATTTATTTAGATAATAATAATAATAATAATCTTTATTAATCTTCGTTTCTATATACACTTGTATGAACAATATATTAAACAAACTAATAATAACTTTTTTACAAAACAATTTTATATAAGAAAATCATACAAATCATATATTACCCTATCCAAGAGCATAGTTTTTAGCTTAGATTTGAACACTTTCATTGATAGTATAATGTGATAGCAAGAAGAAAAAGATATAATTTTTAAATTATAAATCTAAAAATTATAACTAGTGGTTCTAGCCAGCCGCTATCTTCAGGTCAAGAACCTGGCAAACAAAAACCCTTTCAAACAAGGGTCAACACACGGTCAAAGGAAGAACGCCGCTAAAACCCTTTCAAACAGGGGTCATTATACGGTCAGTGTACAGAAGCCACCTAGCCGGTATTCCCTTCAAACAAGGGTCAACGAACACTCAAAAGGCCACCTGGCTACCATCTATTAACAAACATTCTTTGATAATCACCGATTGGCCACCATCTGTCACCACCCTGGTCACTGACCTAACTCATCCTGGTCACCGACCTAACTAAGGTCAACATACAGCAAGAGATGTCTTAGTGTGACTAGTACTTACACACCTGTCAATGTGTGAGTGATACCAATATAAACGTCGCCCCACTGGAGGAGGGCATCAGTCTTCATCAGTTACGCATCACATGAGTATTATACCAGTCTACATCAGTTATACTTCAGTACTATATCAGTTATAAATCAGTATCACATCGCGAGCGCGTCCCTATTCAAGGTTTAAACATGTAATTATTATTATTATTATTATTCATAATCAATTATAGTTGTGCATCTTAGTTACTATTTCAATCATTTTAAATTAATTGTAATTATTATTTCAAACACTTTAAATTATTGTTAAAATATAGTCTATTTTCGTAATTCGAGTGGTTCGTATTTCGAGTAACAACTCTCTAACATCCACCTATTCTTCACTTCTACTCCCTATTCAAGACATCTGATTCCAATACAATGGTAAATATGAAATTTCCTTTGGAACTGCATTAAATATATAAGAGGATCTGAAAAACAACTGGTTTGCAATGGGGAAAAAGAAAATGGTCACGGTTCCAAGTATTATATTTATAGATGAATTATTTATAGTAATAATTATTTCTAATTTTATAGAATATGAACAGATGGAAAAGATACAAACAGTTGCAATTGTGAGAGTTTTTATTATTTTTAAAATGCATCCTGCAACTTTCCTAACGCCTTTGTTTTAACCATAGCCCGAATAGCTCTTTTTTGGATGCGGAAAATTCTTGATGCACATGGGCTGTTTCCCCAAAACATTATACCATGGACAGCCGTAGATTGGAATTTTCCAAAATATACAACTTTCAAGGCCTCGAAATTGAGGATTAGAGTTAATTTTTTCAAAAGAAATACCGTGCTCGAAAGTTTAGAAGCCAAAAACCTATAGGCTCTTTCCAGAGGAGTTCTACAGTAATGTGGAGTCCAAAAAAGTTTGTCACTGTTGGGAATATTATGCTGTCAGATTCAGTCTTGACTGAAGGAGAGGACTTCTTTCCACCTGGAGCAACTGAGAAGCACAGACCAACCCGTCTTGGAATCATTCATTATTTTAATGTATTTATCATCTTTGGACCATCTAAACATGTCATCTGCTCCAACATTCATAGTGAATACTGTGCTGATATTATCTGTATACTGAATTAACTTACCTTTCCTATTATTTCTGGATGCATCGTTCATCAATAGAATGAACGAGGATGTTTTTCATTTTATTTCTGTGCACTCAATACTGCAAGAATTTAGAATTATATATTTCAAAGAGATTTGCTAAGTTTCCAGATTTAGTCTGATCCAAGAAATCAATTTTTAAAACAATTTAAATTTAGTTTATTACCTTGGTGAGAAGGAACAGCAAGAAATTGCTAGGAGTGCAGCGCACGGCCTGTTTGGCTGTTACTGGCGCGATGAGAACGACACCGACGGTGGCATTGGAGATGCTGTTGGGGCTAACCCCTCTTCAGTACGTGGTAACGGGGGAGGCAATGAAAGGGTACCTCAGAATGAGGTGCAAGGGAGAATGGGTGAGAACCTTTCGGGGGGATCACACTAGGATCGAGGACGAAATTTGGCGAGTGAACCGATTTCTGCTATCCAAACTTGATGAGACGAGCAAGAAATGGGGATTTGAGAGAGATTATGAGATTACGATTGGCAGTATAGGGGATGATAACCTCACGAGGCCAACGGAGTCGGGCAGCGGTATTATTCGCTGCTATTCAGATGGCTCTAGCCAGGAGGGCACTGGCCTGTCGGGGGCGGGAGCATGGTTTCAGGAGTTGGATAGAGGGAGTTCGGTGGCCTTGGGTGGGTTGGCCACGGTCTTTCAGGCAGAGGTGGTGGGCATTATTGAATGCTGCCACCTGGTGGGGGAGTGGCAGGGAGAGTTCAAGGAAGTGCGGAGTTTCTCGGATAGCCAGGATAGCACTAAGGGCTTTGAGTAAGCCTTGGTGGAGTTTGAAATTAGTGGGATAATGTCGGAGGAAGCTCAATGCTTTAGCTCGGAGGGATACCCAGACACGCAGGAATAGAGGGGAATGAGAGGGCAAACCAGTTGGCTATGGAGGGATCATCTCAACCATTTTGCCGTCCTGAACCAGCCCTGGCTGTCACAAAGACGTTTCGTGACAAACAGATTAGACTTTGGGAGACGAAAGTTTTGGAGAAACGCTGGGGGAACACGCAGGGGTGCCTCCAAGCCAAAAGATTTATAAAGACAAGTAGGTAGGGAACTTCGGAGTGTCTCCTGTTCCTTAGTAGGACTGGTCTGAGGACCCTGATAGGGATAGTGACTGGACACGCTTGGGTGGCCAGCCACTTGTTTAATATAGGGAGGACGTCTAGTCCCATTTGTCAGAACTGTAACGACGGAATCAGGGAAACGGTGTACCACTACCTTTGTCAGTGTCCTCGTTTCGCTGGAACTAGGTTTCGTGTTTTTGGGAGGGCATCACTCTCGCAGGATTGTCTGGGATTGTTCGGGATATCTTGGGATTCTGTAGATTAACCGGTAAGCTACCGGGGGAGATTTATTAAGGCGATAGGGGGGTATCGGGGGGATAAAGGCCACATAGGCTTAGGTCCCGCGCCATTAGGCACCCGAACTACAATAATAATAATAATAATAATAATAATAGTTTATTTATTTTTATAAATAATTTATCTATGTATATGTCAAGAGTTTTAGTCTGCTTTAAGTTTTTCTTAATTACATTCCATCTTATTTCGTTTGTATTTAATTTTTGCTATTTTCCTTTTTCATCATTACCATTTTTTTCTAAAAATACTTTTCTTCACAGATTTTCTTACAAAACAAAGACGCTATTATTTTTAACGCAGCAACCCCTCTAATGGTTTAAATGACCATGAGTCTGTTTATTAATAAAGACTATTATTATTTATTAATTGCAATATTTACAAATTCAAAACAATTCAACTAATACCTAACGAAAACCGATATAAAACCTTTCTATTTATATATTTCATTGTTTTTTTAATAAGAACTAGGCATCCGAGCAAAGGCCTCTCACTCTGGCCAGCTTCCGTTGATTTTTTTTTTTGCTATTGTACTAAAACTTGTTCTTCCTCACCTTCTTTTATTTCATGTCTCCACCTCATAAACTGTCTTTCCCTTTTTTTTTTTTCTTTTGAAGGCCAAGCACCATTCCACACTGGCTTGTGCCCATCTTCCAACTACAAACGTACATTCAGGTGCCCTGTCCAATTCCACTTCAATTTCTTAGCTAACATTAAACATCTGTAAGGCCAAGCCTTCTTTGTAATTTCAGTAGCTCTGACACTTATCTTTTCAGTTAATACCTAAAATATTCCATTCAAGGCTCCTTTGAGTTACATAAAGGCTGATCAATATTTTTTTGGTCATAGACCATATCTATTGTTAGGTCCAATGAAAGACAATACTTTATTTTACTATACTAAATTACATAATTTTTTGACACTTATGACACATGTGTAAAACAATTATTACTTTCTCTTACTCCTAGTAAGAGGAAGTATTGTAATCGTGTCAAATTTCCGATATCGAGTTTTCACCGGAAATATCCCTTTCAGGTCTTCTGAGTCCAAAAAAGTGGTTTTTAGCAAATGGTGTGCGTGTGTGTATGTATGTATGTATGTATGTATGTGAACAGCATAGCTCAAAAACAAAAAACCGTAGAAAGTTGAAACATGATATTCCGTTTAGGTATTACTATGGGATCTGACACTACGTTATCTGTCAAAATTCCTCCACCGGAAGTACCACTTTACTAGTTGGATTTTTTACTTTTTTGCGATTTTCTCAAAAATGCTCCGACGATTTTCTTTAAACTTTAAACATCAACCACACATACAAAGAGTTACAACTTTTATTTGAAACATTTCTCCGGGAAAATGCATTGAAGGGCACTTTTGGAGGAGTGTGGGGTTAGGTTTTCCATCTAAAGTGCTATTTCCAGTTTCTTTTACAATTCGGTCATCTAAATAATGTTAAATTAGAATTAAATAGTTGTTTGAAATTCCGATGAAAAAAATCGTATAACCGGAAGGGCGTTTACTTTACCACTTTACTAAATGAGTTATTCACGTTTTCAACATTTTCTCCTCAAAATGTCTCCGATAAGTTTTTATGAAACTTCGTATATAAACTAAACATGCAAAGATCTACAACTTTGATCTAAAACATTTCTCTGGGAAATTTCTTTTAAGGGCACTTTTAGGGGAGGGGTAGGGTTAGATTTTCATCTAAAGTGCTATCCTAGTTGATTATACAATTCTATCATCCAAACATAATTATTTAGAAATAAATAGATGGCTGAAATTCCAAGTTTCAAGAAAATTAGTAAACCGGAAGTGCGCTTTTACTGAACAGTTTTTTTTCAGTTTTCACGAATTTTTATTAAATTTGGTACACAAACTATAAAATTTGTCAATTATAATTTTGAGAAATGGAGTAAGAGAGAGAAAGTTGTGTGAGTGTTTCACACCAGATTTTTTTTCTATATTCTAGTAATAAAGCATTGAAAGTCCTTGACAAGAGCAACTTAAATTTTAAAAAAACAAACTAAAAAGCAAATTTTTACTTTTTTTTTCATTTCAAGGTAAACCATTTTTTGTTTGTTTAATAATCACATAAGATTATTTCATATAAAATAAAACTGTTCACGCATATTGTAAATGATTGATAAAGTAAATAATATGATTTTTTTAATGGAAATAAATAAATACAAATCGGTCAGGAACCAGAGATTGTAATCAATAATTATTTTTTATTTTGTAAAAAAAAAATCATATCACGACTTACGAGTTTTTATTTTTTTGTCTTTACGAATCATTTTTTTTGTTTATATTAAGATTAAAGTTTTTATTTTCTAGTCACACCATGTGGGGTTATTTTTGAGACAAAATAAACCTATCCATAAATAATGGTTATTGTATGAGTGGAAATTTTTTTCCCTCTCTCAGAAATAAACCTCTATTTTATTTATTTGGCGAAGAAACGAAATTATATTGACTGTCGAAGTGATATATCTTACAGTAATTTTACATGCTGACATTTTTCTAATTCATAAGTTTTTTGCCTAATTTTTCAATGAAAACAATCAAAAAGAATTGGAAAATTTACATAAATAAATACATGTATCTGCACCAAATCTTTATATTATTCAAATTTATTTGAACATGTAGATATATATATAAAAAAAAAAAATTCTGTTTTTCTGTATGAAT